>VNWX01000414.1:0-22606 GCA_009869905.1 Ceratophysella communis | reverse complement strand
CAGGCGGTTACTCTATTTTGAGCACAGTAGGACGCATCGAAAACTTCACCAAAATAGTCTAACTGTAAGACTCGGCGACAATCTGTTTTATTTTCACAGTAAGCCACGATCCTGTAAAGGTTGTCAATGTGGATCTTGCGAGCAGCGAAATTTGATCTATCCACTGAAAAAATAGACAAATTTATCAATACAAGACTGCTTTCGATTTAGAAATGTTTAATATACAGACAACATGCCTACTTTCAATCAACTTCCGATTCCGAATTACGTCTTGATATGAGTAGAACAAAATGCAAACAGCTGGATCTCCGTCTCGTCCAGCTCTTCCGGATTCCTGGTAATACCCTTCGACGCTTTTGGGCAAGGAATAATGGATGACAAATCGGCAGTCAGGCTTGTCGATTCCCATTCCGAATGCAATTGTGGCACAAACGATCTGAAAGGGTAAGCAATTTATCCAATTATACTAGTACCCTCAGAACAACTTGTTCACCAAAACAGTACAGGTAGGTAAGTAGTACATAGAAGGCAATCATGGAAGATGGAAGTAAAGCTATACCTTGACTCTGTCACTAATCCAGTTTTTCTGGGCCTTGTCGCGGAGCGGATCGGAGAGTCCAGCGTGATAGCTTATCGCCTGAAAGTTTTTTTTATTAATTATGGGAAATCGGAACCTGAAGGCGGTTACGTATACTCAGGCTGGTGAGTATTTTCTTACTGAAAATCCGTTCTCGGTTAGTTGTTTCGCCGTTTGATCACAGTCATTTCGTGAAAGACAATACACGATTCCAGATTTCCCTCTGAATTGTGGCGATCGAAGAACTTCGATTAAATCCGTCAAAGAATTTGCCTTTCCCCTTTTTGGTCGAACTTCATACTTGAGATTAGGCCGGTTAAAGGAACACAAAAACCACTTCGGATTGTTCATTCCCAGTTGATGTAGTATATCGATACGAACACGCGGAGTTGCTGTTGCCGTTAAAGCCATGGTTGGCACGTTCGGATAGTTCGAACGAAGGGTTGAGAGTTTGGTATAGTCTGGTCGAAAGTCGTGGCCCCAATGACTGAAATTCGAAATATTATAGCATAACCAAAGAGTGCCCTTAAAATTCTCAGAATTTGACGTTTCTCCACGATTAAGAGATAACAATCAGCTCACCTCACGCAATGAGCTTCATCGATTACGAATCTTGCAATTAATCCCTTGCAATAAAGTTTGTCCAACAAGCTTTTAACCCGATCAGAAGCAGACAGCTTTTCCGGAGTAATATACAGCAGTTTTAACGCTAAGGAGTAATTAATCCCTTACTTTAGAAGTCTTTTTTCACAAGTACTAGATTACCTCTCACTCGCATACGGCTATGGCTGCGCAATACATTGCTTCGCCGAATAAGCTTACTTGGTCGTGATCCCTCCAACTGATTGTATACAAGCGACTGCTCCGGAGCAGTAAGATTCCCCGAAAGATGAGCGGCTGGAATCTAGTTTCAAGCAATTAGATTATGTAATGTCGGTAATCATAATCATTGGTCCCAATTGAAAACTAGGAATTCAACTGTATTAGCTATTAGGTGAAGTTTTTACTAGTTTAGGAATTTGAAGTCTTACGTCAAGCGATAACAATTTTTGTACTTGATCCAGGATCAATGCCTTTAGCGGTGAGATAACGATAGTGACTCCAGGACAGAGTAGGGCAGTTAGCTGATAACACAGCGACTTGCCACCACCGGTAGGCATCAGAATAAAACAATCTTTTCCAAGCAGAGCAGCATTTACTGCTGGAAGCTGAGTTGGTCTGAATTTCCTCAAACCAAATTTTTCTTTGAATACCTATTAATAAAACAGAAACCGAGTTTAGAGTTTGGCAGCGAGAAAAAACATAAAAGCAGGATGGAACCTTGGATGGTCTAACCTTCATCATTATCTTTGAATGTTCAAACTTCAATCCGTCAAACTCCTGGGTTACTCCGTCATTTATGACATCTCCCCGAAAAACACCGACACCCAAATGACTCGGGTCAATGCCACCAACAGCATTCACATGAATGGCCGCACGAGTAGAAGAAGATGCCTTGCTCTTTGGACTCAAACTGAGCTGCTTTTTCGAAGGTGATGAAATTGGTTTATAAATTTTATCGGTATAATTTATATCCCTGTCATGATTCACTAAAGTCTTAGAACTATGTCCATTTGTATTATCATAACTCACGTCCGTAGAATTTTTGGTATAGCTATAGCTCATTGAGTTTTCGGCACCAGACTCGGATTCACAATCATCCGTTTCGTTTGAACTACCCTCACCCTCACTCTCACTATCCATTTCTTCATCTTCATCCTCCTCGTCAACATCCGGAATTGCAATACTAAACCTACTTTTTAGATTCGTAGCGGGTGTTCTAGTATTTATACTTTGTTGGGACATAGGAGTTCTCAAATTATTTTGATCAAACCCCTCACAGCCGTAACTGTTGTCAGAAGATAAGTTTAACAGTTAAGTTAGCTGGAGAGTTCGGGGAACACACATTCT
Organism: Ceratophysella communis; assembly: GCA_009869905.1. Classification (NCBI taxonomy): domain Eukaryota; kingdom Metazoa; phylum Arthropoda; class Collembola; order Poduromorpha; family Hypogastruridae; genus Ceratophysella; species Ceratophysella communis. The sequence continues at coordinate 20,079 of VNWX01000414.1, read as the reverse complement.
CTTTAGGCGCTCGAAACGAAGAAATTCGTGAGAAAATTGGTCGCGGAGACGAGGATTCGGAAGGAGGTAGGAAAGGTTTGGCTGTTGAATCAGAAGCACAAGGCAGAGAACTACCTGCCATTTCCCAAAGTTGAATCAATGTTAATAATTTACTCGTGGAAACACCAAGGTTAGCGGACAATTCGTCTTTACACTTACACTCGTTGAACATTCGCACTGTTGAAGAAAGTAAATTCGGAGTGAGATCTGTAACAGATTCCTGCAAGGAAAAGGAAAATTAACTTCAATTAAAGTTGTCTACAAAAGTCACTTTACAGAAGAAAATGTATATACTTAGCCCGCTTATTAAACTTACGCCTCTTTGCAGCTTGCTATATAAACCTTCGATCCAGTCATCATTTTTACTGAATCCTGGTTCACGACTTCCCTCATCAGCAGAAGCTGCAGATTGCGACTTGTATCTCTGATAATTTTCGACTTCTTCAGCAAATCTGAGGTGAGATTCGTCAAAATTATCGTCTTCAGGGAAAAGTTCTTGGTCGGAATTATAGACAATGTCATTGTTGGACGTTTCAGATTCTCCATTTGCGAGCGTCGCATTCAAGACATAGTTTGGTTCTTCAGGTGGTTCTTCCATTCGTTCCTCCATTGAACTTTGACTCGAGTCCAAGATAATCATGTCGTCGTCATCGTCAGCATATATGTTATAGCTCGCCTCCTTTCTCCCTGTAAAGTTTACAATACATAATTAATAGTTTCCTTTCAAGTACATTATTTTTTGCGATTAAATTTAAGTATATTATATATAATAGACGTAAGATTTGCACACCAATGCTAGAAGACATTGACGAAGACGCAGCAGTTTTTTCCTTTTCTTCTTCTTCATCAGAGTCTGAATCGATTACAAGGTTGAACCGGGCGTTGACTGCTTTCTTTCGTGGTCGAATAAAAATCTCTTCGTCGGAGGAAGCAGCGACCTCGTCACAGATTGAACCATTCATCTGGCTTCTGGAAGTAGTGCGGCTGGTCATCTTTTTAATTTCTGACGTCAGACGTCAAAATCAAAACCACGAATACCTTTCAGTTTATACTATTGCCAATATACCTGACATCAATAACCCTGGTGACTGGCTGATTATGGTCAATTCAATTCGTGAATTCGCAATTCAATGGTGCGGTGCGGTGATCCCTTTGCTTGATCCTTCAGACTTAAGGTGTACGGCTGACCGTGTGCTTCAGTATTGAACAATAGTTAAAAAACAACTAATTAGAGACGGAGATTAACAGGTCAATTTTCTGAGTCTGACACTTTCACCTTTTGACATACATTTTGACTTTTGTAGGTTGGGGCCTTGCCTCTTCTGATTTGGAAAGTGTGACTTCAAACAATTTGGCGCGAGAACTGAGTGAGCGCGGTTATATATTAAATCTCGATGGAGCGCGGTCAGGCGAAGAAAATCATGGCGGGCTTGCTAGAACCTGCCATTCGGTGTTCGGGGTTTCTCTTCAAAATAATAGCCAATCAAATAGCAGTGACAACGTGTCAATGTTCATCACTTGTATTGGTTCACTGTTCACGGTTCACGCTTTCGTCATTCGTCATTAAATACACCTCTCTCCGTAAAAGGTCAAGGGTACAAGAGGACGGCTGGCAATAGCTTTGAACTGTCAAAGTGTCGGCAGATTTCCGTGGTCAACAGCTTGGCTACCGGTGATCTGTCATCTGTGACGTAAGAATGTTATTCTGGCAGCGGCAGCTGACATGACAGTCTCAAGTCTCAACAGTGACAGTAGTGTAGATTAGATATGGGTGACCTATAATTGACACCGCCTAGCTACACTGCACTAAAGTTAGTGTGCAATGTAGCATGTAGCTAGAGAGCTAGACGTTTGTGTCTCTGACTTTTACCTCAGACTTTTATTTCAGGTGTCAGGTCATGATTAATGTCAAAAATGTAATAACTAATCTATAATGTTAAATGTAGTTTAGTAACATTTAAAACAGCTGACAGCCATTAACTATGAGGTAACAGATGACAGGATTTCTAGTATCCAGTTGATATTGACTTAATGTAGGTATGATTAAGGTAATGATTTTCAGGTAAAAGCATGTATGATGTAGGTTTCAAGGTTTCTATGAAAAAGTTGACACGTATGACGTATACGAAAATTATACTAACATCGCCAGCGTGCATCTACTTTCCGCATTTGACATTATCTGGAAGTTAGTCAATCACTTTAAGCCAGCACTGCCAGTGGCAGTCTGCTTCCTGTCTTATTAAAATTAAAGGCTCATAATTTACTGGCAACGCGGGTTAAGTTACTAACCGTGCTGACTGCTGACTGTACAAATTCCACCCTTCTAGTGCCAGGAATCAGGGAGAAAGATTTGACAATATCAACTATATAAACGAATACCAACTATATTATCACTGGTTGTTTAAATTAAATCAGCGCATCCGACTAAAGTTAAATAGTTTGCTTGACTGACAGCAAACAAAACAACCACAATCGCCTATTTGCTTGATGTTAGTTTATAGCTTTACTGTGTTTTGATTTAGAACAGATCAAAACAGAGATGGATATGGATTCTCAACGACCTCCCGTTGCTAAGAAGGCATGTCTTGGATTAATCGATGATGATATGAACAACACTAATAATGAAGCCCTCTCTACTACTTGTGGAGCTTCTAAAAAAGAAAAGAAAAACATTTTCAACCTGCCTGATGAGATTCTTTTGAAAATATACGAATTTCTTTCCATCAATGACCTTCTTCAGATTGCCAAGTAAGTAAATGCTTACCGTGCACTCAGAATTTTCTCATCAAAAGTGAAGTTTATAGTTTTAGTTTTACAATAAAGCTCCTGATGATTGCCGGAGCTTGATCTTACTGCTAGCTACAAATTGTGGTCCAAACACTGAAATACAATGAAAGCATTAGTCTGCTTAAAATATTGCGAGTTCAGCATTCATCGTTAAAATTTGAGTAGCTCTTACGAAGGAGTAACGACTTCGGCAAGTTTGGTCATTTTTAACCCATTTATGCCAATCAGTAACAGTAACTCTTCAGTATTAGTCATTGATTTACTCGGCCGAAGGGTGTATAGATTTTTCAATCAGTGTACTTCTTGGCATTCGAATTCAAAAGAATATAAAATGCTAATACGGCACACGACATCGGGCATCAGGCTTCTTTATCAACGATAAACCTCGCTATTTTGACTGCGACTACATAAGAAAACACTCGCTTTAACTACAAATACCTAGAAATATTCAGAAATGGGTAGTTTTTCATAATTATTTTTAAACCCGTCTCCGATATTTTCATAAGACGTTCAGTGGTTCAGTTTTAGTTATTTTTTTTTAGTTGCGTGGCATATAAAGTGGAGAGAAAACCTAGGAATATATTGTGATGATAATCTTATGATTTTTTGATGAATTGCGTAGCAGAATAGCAAAACTTGGTGGGGGTCAATGCACTGGTGGGTTGGCTCATTTGCTCCAATAAGGTTCTTGTTGTTATGTTGTAGTGTTACTATGTTGGATTGCTACGCATATTCTGGAGAATACCTTAAACTATGAATATTTAATTCTGAATTGGTCGCGCAGTATCCATTCGCTGGTGTTAAGTGATGAGGTAGGCAGAATTAGGTATTAAGTTGTAATATAACTCCTAAATTTATGCCTCGCTATTATAATCAGGATATGCAGAAATGTCGCTCTACTCAGGTGGAAGTTTCCAAATGGTTTCATTCGAAACACAACAAACCCTTTGTCAAACAATCATAACATAATCAATTATTTAAATCACACTTTTGCATGTATCAGAGCTTAACGCATGCTGTTTTTGAATCGGACTTGCAAGTTTTCCAGTGTAATTTGCAGGACCGAGAAAAAGCTGGATCGATCAATAACAGAATATATTTTATTAATTCGAGAATGACAATGACATGTAAAGTATAATATTCTAGCTTGAGTCGCCAGTCGCCAAGCAGGTGGAATATATTTCAACTTGTGTAGAAATTGCATTAGATGATGCACTTAAAATTTGCACAAAAGGAATGGGCTGAGTTTCATAATTCATTCACAAGCTCGTGGGTGTGTGGTTTTGTTATTCCCTGAAAAGCAAGTTCCATTCTATAATTTAAATTTTTTATATAACTGTCCAACCTTTCTAACCATTATTTGAAAAGTTTTTCATATTTCAAATACGTTGAAATATCCTTATTATTTTAATAAGCGCGTGTTATTCTTCCAGCCGAAATACTAGAAACTTCATATGAGGATATTGGTCGTGCCATCCAGATTTCCATTGTAGTTTTCATTGTCTTTCTAATATAAACCCGACGCAATGCTGAATGCTGCTCTTGAGTTACGTCTAATAGAGATGGATTGGAAACCTCAGTTCAAGGGCTCGGATTTCGGTGGTATTTTTCAGGTAGATTCTGCGTCCACATGAAGATTTGTTGGTTCATCTTCAAGTTAGGTTTCCTTATTATTTTAATAAGCGCGTGTTATTCTTCCAGCCGAAATACTAGAAACTTCATATGAGGATATTGGTCGTGCCATTTATTGCTCATTTAAAAAAAATATCCCATTAAAACCAATTCCAGTACCGAACTTAAAAGTTTGAAGAAAAAGTAGGTTTTATGGGTAAGATTTCCATTGTAGTTTTCATTGTCTTTCTTATATAAACCCGACGCAATGCTGAATGCTGCTCGTTGAGTTACGTCTAATAGAGATGGATTGGAAACCTCAGTTCAAGGGCTCGGATTTCGGTGGTATTTTTCAGGTAGATTCTGCGTCCACATGAAGATTTGTTGGTTCATCTTCAAGTTAGGTATCACTTGAGTGTAGGAATTCTACATACTTAAGAAATGAAGGGATAAGCAACCCACCGAACCGATGCTTTTATTTATTTCTACCTTTTTCAACGCGCAACCGGTAACACGTTCCGTTCCCAGGTACCTCTGCCCTTCGTGTTGCACTGCACTACTGGTTATCGTGTTGAAGAAATGTCTGATCTGTCGTAGTAGTCTTTGAGGGTCGAATTTCGGGATCAGGACGAACTCGAGGGAATGATTTCGAACCTGAAGCAAATTACTTAAGATTGAAGCCAAATTGAAGCGTTACCTTGCCTATCTCGATTCAGTGCTAGGTACTTTGCACATTTGGTAGTTTAAATTTAAGCCCTTAAATTGAAAAACAAAATGAAACTTCATGCAGCACAGATTTTGCCAGAAAATTACAATATAGGACAGGGAGGTAATTTGAATCATAATATGCGTGTCTTATTGCCATGTTCTATGCAGCCTTAGCCTGGTCATTGTAATACCAGGAATCGGGCCCGGAAAAAATATGAAACAGAACTCCCCACTCGTCGTCGTGTAACTTAAATTTTTTAGGCGAAGCAAAGCATTGTTTTAAAATTCTACGACAGAAGCGGCAGACAATGGCGGGCAACCCCAGACCCTCGCTCATTTTTTTGGCAGATAATTATAAGTTTGTCGGAGTACCTTGGTTGACTGGGTACGTACGTTACGTACGCAGTGGGTCTCCCCTTCCTGAGCGCGTGCAGGATCGAAATCTAGCCAAAGCAAATGTAATCCCTAGGAACTATGGGGTTGCGATTGCGATATGCGATTCTAAATGCGATATATGGTTCAGAATAAAAGAATAGGGCGAAATATATGAAGCCATTTGCTCGACTGACCCTGCTCTTGGTTTAGACGAGGGTTGTATTTATTCTGTTCTCTATTGCCTTGGAATGGAATTACAAAGTCCCAGAGTCGAGGTCTGTCTACTGTTCTGAAGGCCCTGCAAATATTGATCGCTTTTCACCGAATTGTCCGCATTGTTATTCTTTGTTGTGCGAGCAGAAGGGGAGCGGGGTTGAAAGCTCAATGCGTGAGGGTTGGAGCTCGGGGAGGATATCGAATGCCCAAATCCCTAACCCAAATGCAGAATTTCCCGAACGGAACGGCTGCTGGCAATTTCTATATGTACGAATATGAGCTACCGCTACCGATTACAGTGTCTGTATTTGCCGTTCAAATCCATTTTCTAGAATGAAAATCGAATTTGGCCTTTGTAATTTGTAGGGACTTAAGCTTTGCTGTATTATGATTTAGCATACACATTTTTTGTCAGAATATATTCAAAAATTATCATTTAATTCACATTTGTGATCAGAATTTAAGAATTTCGTGTTAATTGTATTGTTAATTTTAAAGCTTTGAAGTGAAGATACTTAAAGGATAAAAAGTCGAAAGTCTGTCTGAATCACACAAGTTACAGTACAGAAACAAATTTTCATACAAATTTTGGAAGACGAGATACATTTTGTTGTTGCAAAATTTAAACGAAAAACTTATGAACTGCTCTGCTGTAAGACTCGGACCTGTTATTTTACCCAATGGCGTCCTTACGAGTGCAAGCGTCTCTTTGTGTTTGCGAGTCCGAAGTCCGAATCTACGGACTACTGAAGCGCTTTAGAATCTCCGGGTGGCTTTGTTCCTTGGTTTCTTCTGGAGCTTTGTGATGCTTGTCAACGGATTCAAAGCACTGATTTCATTTGGTGCTAGAAGTGTAATTAATCAAATTACTTGATCACTCTATGCACACTAATGAAATAGTGATTCTGTCCGTGACTGACGGAAGAGCTCCCTGGTCTTCTGTTTGATGCTCAGTTGACACGACTAACTACGCCGTTTCTGGGCCTTCTCCTATCTCTGAACATTAAAAATAGGAACAAAGAGATCCTTCAACTCTTCTTTGTTTCTCGTATAAATAACACGGGAAGTCAAAGTGAGAGCAAAAAAATGCTAAAGAGAGGATTGATACAACAAAACTCTGACTCTGAGCAGAGAGATACTTGATACAGGCGTCTTGAGAGAGCGTTAAATGCCTTGTAAGTCTGTAATTTGACTCCTGATTTGAAGTGTTTGTACTGATAATTTATTTGGCTCTAAGTTCTTGTAAGCAAGCTGAGCAAATTACGAAGGAAAGGGATGTGGAGAGTCAGAGACTGCGACTGGCTCCTGAGCCGAGCTGACAGAGAATAAAAGTGAAACTTTGGCGTAGCTTCACTACCAACGCTTTTTATTTTAGCCAAACAAAGGGCCGAAGCGTTCCCAAGCTCCCAGAAAGAGACCCATCTGTCTAACGGTCTTTTTTCTTTGTTTGGCAAAAGGTAGTTGGAGCTTGGGGATGATGGGGATTGAAGACAGGCAGTCCGATTGGACGAAGGGATGATTTGGAGGGATATTTTTTCGGTGTGAGGGATGAGGGACAAAGTGCTCCTGCTTTGGCCGGGGGATGCAAGGGACCCTTTTTTGCCCTTCGTGGCTCGCCATTAACTATGATCCTACCCCTACTGTCCCTGGACCCTTCGAGTCCGATTTCAAATCTTTCCTGGTCATAAGTCCCTCCGAATGGAATATTTTATATACTTACCAAAAAATTAGTTTCTAAAAGTTTTCTAACTAAAGTTTTCGACATCCTAATCATTGAAATTTAGGAACGTGGAACGTAATGTTAAATTAATCAAACCTCCAACTCTGCAACACGCAAGTAGTTTCGACTGTATTATGGCTTATGGTTATGGCCGGTCGCCGGCTGGCTGATCTGAAATATGAAGCCTCATATTCTTTATGAGTAGATGAGTCATCTCAAGTATTCACCGAATAATGCACTGAACTTCTCTTGTTCATAAGCTACTCCGGAAAACGATTGTCAGTTCGAGCAGCAGTAGGCTGCTGCTGCTGCCTCATCACGTCGAACTAAACAATGGGCCACCTGAAATACTAACTTTGATAACTCGGAATACCAGGAAAAATGAATGAGCGAATTATAATTTTTGCAAAAAGTACCGGTGTCAAAAATTTTCAACAAAGATGCGTTGTAAATTAAGAATGACTATATGACTACTGTAGACTGTAGCCTGTGGCTGAAGCTGAAGTCGGTATTTTGTGCTTGTGTAATCACTAATCACCATTGCTCTACCGAGTACCACAGGCTAAGCACATGGGAAGAGTTTGGTGGACCACGAGCACGCACATTTTACACTGGCGCCTATCATTTTTTGTAGCAACTTTGGCTGATCTCGAATCAATGATTTTTATTGTTGCGTTTAGGCTGGAGCGACGTAGCTACGGGAAGAGCTCAATAATACCTTTATTGTTGTAAATTGTAGGCTAGGTAGGTTTCGTGCGTTCAAAGGGATGACAGGCGAAGGCTAAGGCTTTAGGAGGGAAAATTCTGTATTACACTTTTCGGTTGTTCTTTCTTTCCATGACCCCAAAAAAGTGTGTAGGGGATGACGGTTCCGTTGTTTTCGCTCGAGATGTATGCTGCGTATACGCGTCTGGTTCTGAAGACCAGAGCTGTTGAATTATTAAAAATAGCCACTAAAGCCATGACACGCCGTAGGAGCAACCTGACTCGGAAGAGTACAATGGGCTGGACCCGGGGAAAATGCTGTTGTTGTACAGAAATGCTGACAAGGTTTCGACGTTTTTCCTTGGAAAAAAGATCGAGTTCATTAGCGGTCATTTCCCAGATATTTCAAGCACAGAGTGTTATTCTCCTGAATTGAACTGAGAGAAAATCCAAAGACCTTTCTTGTAATGCGGCCCTAAGTTTAGTATATGAACAGTAATATTTATTTTAAGGCCTTCAACAGGTAGACCCAATGCCCAATACAATAGAACGCAATCGATGCTGAACAAAACAAAACAGCTTAACTTTCCCTCTCAACAACGTACCATAAATATACCAATTACAGTTAAATGGATGAAAGTTTACCGATTGAAGTACAAATCTAAATTCGGTATCTAGAAACCGTAATTTGGCAGAGCTCGGCCAAGCCATTATAACTAATGACATCAATACACTACTGTAGTTATTCCAAAGATTATATCGTCCTATTATAGATTGAAATGAAATGCATTTGTTTACATTAATTCACATTCCTAATCCTAATAGAGATATTCTTGGTATTTCATTTTTCAGAACAAGTTCTCGCTTACATGAGCTCAGTGTTTCACCGGAGCTATGGAAAAAAGTAGACGTTGACAATCCGGTCATTAGCTATTCAACCTCTCTGCAGGATTATTAATCGGCGTGTGCATCAGAAGACGGATGAATTTCGACTTGTTTCAACAAGTCATGGAGACAATATGGGATTTTCTAAATCCGCCATGCTTCCTTCTTCATTGCTCTTCAATTTGTGTCAAAAGGCATCAAATCTTACGAAACTGAATCTGGTGCGACAGAAGATAGATGGACATTCCTTCCTCCTAACAATGCTTCCGAGAAGTCTCAAAGTCTTGAATTTGACTGACTCTTATGTCAATGTCCAGAAATACGTTACTGTTCCCAATGATGAGCAGCCGTATTTAATGGAAGAAGCAATATCGTATTTCAAGGTACTTTCGGTACTTTTGAGAAACACTTCGTAATATGTATTTACGGCTTCCATAAAGATTAATTCATTTTGTTTGTATGGTTCTTTAGGACATAGACAAACATCTCGTCAATTTGGAAGATTTGGATTTGTCTCATTGCAACTGGATCGTACCTTACGATCTCATGTATCTCAGAAAGCTAGAGAAGCTGACTCGCCTCTCGTTGCGAGGGTGCTCATTTACAATGTCCAAGATAATTCCTAAGATTTTTGATGATTCACCCGCTACGATGAGACTGAAATGGCGGCGAGTTTTTAGTTGCTTGGCTTCTGGAGGATTCTTTAAGTTGAAGGTATGAGATGCGGGTCACCATTTGAGATTCTTAAGCTTTATTGCGCTACTACTAATCTTTAGAATATTTCGATGCTGCATTTAGATTCTGGATCTTACCAACTGCAATCTCCCGGATGCATTTCGAAATATTCTGTTCAATTGTTTGGCATTGGGATCCGTCCATGTTTACGACGAGTCGAATAACAGATGCATTCCTCGGAAGCTTGATTTGGAAGGTGTCGTAGAGCGACAGTTGGAGGAATTATATTTGGGCAACTATGACGATGTGGTTAGCCACGTTAGTATTCATTATCATGGGAAATTGAAGGTTAGTTCACCAATAGCTTTCGATTCACGGTTCCTTTTCCGTCACGTAATCTAATCAATTTTTTTTTATATTTACCTACTTTGATTTTCAGGTACTGGATGTGTCAGGGTCCACGGTTGTTATGGTTGGCATTGTTGGCCCATCGGACAAAGCTGTGGTACACTTCTGCGATGATGAATTGGTTGATGAACTTCGAAGACTCTGTCCAAACTGCGTGATTGAACGTGTGGCTGCTCCAACTGGATTATAATTCAGCGTTAACCAATTAATTGATTTAAATTAAAATGGAACGGATTTAAAGCTTGAGCCTAATGATCAATTGTTTACCTGTGAGATCTTGTAAAAAATATTTGAAACATAATTTTAAACATTATTGTCCTGTATTCCTTTGAGATTACTTCAGACTTCAGAATGAATGCACCCGTTACCGGTTTTGATGAATGATAAATCCTTACAAGTTCAATAAATTCCGTGGTATTTAATAATTTACAATCTGCAGGGTTCTCAAATAGTTTAAATTCTTTTACTGTGAGTCGTATTATTTTCGTGAGGTAGCCCTGACCTTCCCAGCGCTAATTTGACACTGCCGCAGTATTTGCAGAGATTAAGTTAAGCCAAACATGCGTGAGCTTATTGAATCAATATCGTAATAGTAATATACCAACTCGGCACTTCTTTAATTTAACAAAGGCTCCCGTAATCTTATCTGTTGTATAATTTTAGAATCTCATTAAAGTTATGCGTGACGGGATTCTAGGATTAAATATGGAATTTTCGCTTTTGTTCTTGGTGAATCACGAAACGAACCACGACCAAGACCCATTTATCTCCGGCATTGTTGGTGCTGCTGGTGAGACATAAACTCCGATAAAACGGACGCGTCCGATAAGATAAGGACTCCTGCAATTATGAAGTAATTCTAATCTAAACGACAACGCGTACCACCTACGAAACTACTAATAACGTACTGTTCAATCATCTGGTTTACTACAAAAAATTCAGAGCTGGTCAGACAATAATTCCATTTTCATAGCTTCACATTGCTTATTTGACCATTTACCTCATCAGTTCTTTCGCGAATTGGTATTTGAGATAAACCTACTACCGTCTGTGCTCTCTGTTGTTATTAACCTCTCTGAACCATGCGCAAACAGAAGCTATTTGCGAAAACTGTCGATAATTTCGATTTAAATGGGGTCACTGAAGTTTTCTTCTGGAAAAGCGAGGTATGACGGGTTGAAATTGAAAGGCAGAAATACATTGATATTTTTTGCCGGCTAAAATTCAATGAAATCCATTAAAAAAAACTATAATCTAACTTGTTATTCATGTGGTCATGGTTTAAATTACAGTGGGAATCCTTCGACCCACAAGATCGGCTAACAACGGTTTCCGTCGGCTATTTAATCTACCGATTCGCTTTCATGGCGTACTTCCTAATTACTATAATAGAAGACTTCATTTGCTCCAAAGATTCGCTGTCACATTGGGCTATTTTCCTCACTAACCTAACCTACACATTTCAAACCCTTCATTCAATTATATTCTTTGTCGTGGTCGTCCTGGCTAGAATTAATCAGAGAAAAGTTCTTCATCAAAGAGAAACAAGTACTGTGATTGGCTACAGTCCAAATCCAAAATTGCCCTGGTTGGAAAAATTAATGTGGATTTTGATTAGCGTCGTGAACACAATTCCATTCGGAGTCACTATCATCTACTGGGTGTTTCTGTTTAACGGAAGTAAGTTCAGTACAATGCAAATTAAGGGCTTTGCCAATTACATTATTGTCCTTCAAAAAATGCTGTTTCAAAACGCTCAAAATTATTCGCGTATACAGTTTTGCCAATAAATGCACGCTAAGCGATCACCACTTTAATCGATCATGCTTGTATTTTTTACAGATAAAGGAACAACATGTGGAATTGTCACGAATTATTTTGTCCACTTGTCAAACGCTCTACTGGCTCTACTTGATAATTTGGTCATCGCCGTGCCGACTCGAATTAGTCATGCCATTTTCCCTATGATTTATGCATTCTGCTACTTGCTCTTCACGTAAGAACCGTGCTATTATGACAAACGATCCAACACTTGATACTCATTTTTAATTGCTGTTATTTTTTCCAGAGGTTTATACGAAGTCGCTGGTGGAACTTACGAGAATGATAAGGAATATATTTATGATATTCTCGATTGGAAAAATAATCCTGGCTGGGCGACGCTCACTTCATTTGGTGGACTCGTGTTTGCCTTTTTAGGCCATGTAGTCTTTGGCTGGGGTGTATATCGACTTAGAGCTTATCTCGTTCATAAGTTAATGAAGAAGAATTTAAATCATGAGGGGCATTTCATTTAAAAATTTAGTGTATCCGAAATTAATTTTTCTTATAGAAACTTCTAAACTTCTAAATAGCTCTGGGTCCGCTGCGTGTTAGCTTTCAAACGGGTTTTCTTTTTTTAAGGGCCATGTTCCTGGTTTTATTTGTATGTAGTTGTATATTGTACGTATAATGTGTAGTTGATACAATAGCGTTTACTATGTAGAATTTTTAGTTAATAATTGCGTATTACTAAGGGATGAACTAACCACAACAGTCACAGTCACAGGAGTCCTAAATGCATAAGCTGTTGAGAACGTTGAATACGAATAAATTTTACATTGTATTTAATGGCAATTATGTTCGTCACAATGTATTTAAGGCATGTGCACATCTGCAAATACTATTTATAACTTTTTTTGTGATGACTTGGGTGTTACGTATTACGTAAGAATAGCCATTACAAATTTCAAGTTAAAAAAGGGTATTATTTATGCGATGAGATGAGACATAAAAATACTGACAGAAGACTAGACTAGGAATAGACGCTGACAACGGCGAAAATAAATGACTATTCACTTATTCTGTTTATCCAATATACGAATTAGAAATTATTGACAAAAAAAGATGGGATTAATGAAAGTAAAGCATAAAAATTACAGTTATACCTAAACATGATCTCATATACTTTTACAGCTTTTGCTTGAATTATTATATCAGTTCTAGTTCTTTTATCCTATTACAAATCATAGTTTCAATAAACAGCAAATATACTTGAATATACATATTTAGAATTGTAGGATATCGTTTCATACGCTAAGCTACTTTTCTGTAGCGGATTGTGCTTTGTGCTGATTATCGAAGCTTTGCCATAACATGCCGCGCCGTCCACATTCATCAGCAAAGTTCAGACAATAGTGTGATTAAATTATCTAACTGATCATCTTCGTTTCTGGTCACTTTGAACTAGGGCATAGCCGGTGTCGATTAAAACACAACTCTGTTACAACGTTAATGTGATTTTAGAAGTCGAAAATAAAATATTGCAAAGTCTAGAGACTAGAACTAAAATGCTTTAGATTTGGGCCCAATAAGGAAGGACGCCAGAATTCCAAAGATTTTCGGAGTTTTTAAATCTCATGATATGGCGGATTGGATTAGCGATTCTTGTTTGCCATATTTTCTAACTATAGTAACAGCTTAGTTTATCATAGGAAATCTATGGCACCTTGAGTTCGTTTTTGAACAGGCATGGTTGAATTGAAGCGAATAGAGCGGGCTTGTGCAACGACTTACTGGCGTAAATTCGCTTTACCGCGGTTCTTGTTCCTTGTTCTTTTGTAAATCGTTAGCTGCAGAACAGAAATTTTGTTTAGAAGACAATTAGTTTGTTGCGTTGAATAGGCAGGTGACAGGTCAGAGGTCAACAGTTCTCTAGTGCTTGGGAAGACCGCGAAGGCGGGTGGTGGTGCAGCGAGATGCACATCAAGTGTGTGGTGCTGGACGGGTTCAAGTCCTACATGCAGCGAGTGACTGTCGGAGACTTTGACCCACACTTCAATGCCATCACCGGCTTCAATGGATCTGGAAAATCAAACATTCTGGATGGAATCGCCTTTGTGCTTGGATTGTCATCCCTGTCAAACGTAAGAAATTTAATTGCTTTCCACTTTTCTTTGTTTCTAGTTTCTAGTGTCGACTTTTCATGGTTTTGAAATTTAATTATAAATTCTTCGTTGGCAGTTGGTGTCAGTCATCAGTTATCAGTTGTCAGTTGTACATTGACTGCCAACGTTAACTGACTCACCTCGTCTTCGTCATAGCCGTCTCTAATGTTTGTTTGTTTCTGTTGTCACGAAATACTTAGGTTCGGGCCAATACACTCACTGATCTGATTTATAAAGGAGGAAATATCAAGCGAGCCTCGGTTCGTCATCGTCATAGCCGTCTCTAATGTTTGTTTGTTTCTGTTGTCACGAAATACTTAGGTTCGGGCCAATACACTCACTGATCTGATTTATAAAGGAGGAAATATCAAGCGAGCCTCGGTCTCCATTGTGTTTGACAACACAGACAAAGCAAGGGGCAAGTGCCCCATTGGCTATGAGAAATATGAAGAAATCATCGTCTCGAGAAGTATTGAAGAAGGTTCACTGTGCCGGGTGAGCCTTACGCATACAGTTTACCTGTGATTGAACAAGCTTATGACTTCATGCTTGATTCACAGCTAATATTTTCAGCCAATAAATTGTATTTGAACCAAAATTACGTTTTGTTTTTACAGTACACCCTAAATTCCGTTCTCAGCACCAAGAAAGCGATTCAAGACATGTTTGAGTCCGTTTCATTGAATGTGAATAGCCCTAACTTCATGATTCAACAAGGCAAAATTACAAAAGTAGTCAACATGAAACCTAAAGAAACCCTGGGTATGATTGAAGAAAGTGTTGGAGCTGCTGTGTACCAGTCAAAGAGAGATAAATCTTTCAAAGAGTTGGAAGAGAAATCTAAACAACTTGAAGAAGTTAAAGACGTATGTTCGGCTTTTACTTGTCATGTAAATTGCCCATTAACTGGTTTGAAAATATGGACTCTGGCGTGTAATTGACAATGTCTTGATTTTCAGACTCTTCAAAATATTGTTCAGCCAGCTCTTAGAAGACAGCAAGGGGCTTACCAGTTATACGAACAGTACAAGATCGTTGAGAGAAAAAAAGACGAGTTAGCTGAAAAGTATGCCATTTGTGCCTATCGTCACAATACAGAAGTACTTGTGAATACTGAAGCGGAACTGCAAGAGATTGCTGATATTGATGAGAAAGACGCTAAAAAGCTACAGGAGCTCGAAGAACTAAAGATTGATAAATTGAAAAGACAGGAAGAAATTAAAAAAGAAATCAACAAAATTGTATCTGAGAAACTGTCGATTGTTGAAAAAGAACTTAGTGGCGAACGGAAAAAGGTAGCCACTCATGAGGCCGTATTGGAGAGCGCTCAGGCAAGCAGAAAGGAATGTGAAATCAAATTAGCTAGAGCTCAGAAGGCTCATGCAGCGGAGGTGGAACAAGCCAGCGCTTACGATCGAAAGAGTGGAAGTGCCTTCCAAGAGTTTGAAGGTATCAAAGCGGACATTGAAACAGCTAAAGCTAATCTTGCTTCAGCACAGCAAATGTGAGTCTTCCAGTACAGTTTCTTCGCTTTTGAAGCTTTGGTGTAATTGCAATTTATTCGGTTTGGTTTTTTGTTTTTGTGACCTTTAGGGAATCGGATGTCAATGCCGGGAGAGTAGTGGGGAAGAACGGCGAAACATTTGATTTGAGGGAGCGTCTTGTTCGTAAGTTTGTCATACATTTTTATTTTAACTCCTGTTTGATTTACTCTTCATCCATGCGGTACATACATACCCTACTGCTCTGCTTTGAGCTTAACAAGCTATGAAAATTAATTTATACTTGTAGTGGTGGACAAAGAAATTGGAAAAATTCGCCCTCAGCTTGATCATGAATCCCGCGTACTGGAAAACGATTTGAAGAGTCTCCGTCAAAAAGAAGCCAAACTGCGCATCACCCAATCCGATGCAGAAATCGATAAAAAGTTGAAAACTGCAGAACAACAAGTTAACAGCTTACGACAGCAATTAGTTCGACTTAACATAGATCCTGAAGAAACTGGCGTTGATGTGGCACTCGATGAAGCTTCAAACCGTTTAAACGTTGTTGGTCGCGAACGCAGACGACTATACGAAGAAAATTATTATCTTCAGTTTGATTACTCGTAAGTAAATATTCTTGGACAACCGAATGTTCTAGCGTCAAATGAAAGCTCATGCCAAAACTTTCTCTCGATTTCAGGGATCCTACTCCTAACTTCGACCGGAGTTTAGTCCATGGCTGTGTCTACCAATTGTTTGAAACTACTGAGCAGATGGAGAAGTATAAGGTTCCGTTTGAAGTCGGTTGTGCCGGATCTTTTGGTATCGTGGTCGTAGACAATCCTGATGTTTCAAAAGCTATCATCAAGCATGGCAGTAAGTATATACTGATACTCTAAACGTATAAAGATCACTTTTGGCCATTTCATCGGGGAAAAAAAGGGCATAAAAAATGAGATTCTTTGCCGTGGCTAACGATATACTTAGGTACATAAGCTAAAGCATGCAGGTTTAGGTACCTACACACACGATATAGCACACTAGGCATTATTATTATTATTATTAGTATAGGCAGAATTGTCGAATTTTTTTTTCCCGATGAAATGGCCAAAAGTGATCTTTATACGTTTAGAGTATCAGTAAGTATCGGATACATTCATTTATACTAGGACTATGCCCAATAGAATAGTTATCTTTAGTTTGAAAAAATTAACTTACGAATTTTTCTTAGATGTAGCCCATCGTAAAACGTACATGCCACTCTCAGTCATACGCGGCCAAAACGCTCCACCTACACAAGCAGAGTTGGATAGAAAATTGGGACCTGGGAAAGCCGTTCCTGCACTCAGCTTAATTCGATATGATCCAAAATATGACAAGTTGATGAAAAGCTACATGAGCCGAATTGTACTCTGTGACAATATGGCTACTGCAAAGGTAGGACAAGGTTATGAATGATTTGTATCTTGTGATCACTCGGATGCAGAATGCAAATCCTCGCGTCTAATTGTTGGAAATGTTTCCTGCTCAGATCGTTGCTTTCCAAATGAAATTGAAAGGCGTCACTTTAGAAGGAGATGTCTGTGATTGTGACGGTACTATGCAAGGTGGTACTCGCAGAAACGTTGGCAAGCTCGTTGCAACCTGCCAAGCCCTGCGTCGAGCAAATCTGGAATACATTGAACTCGAGCACCGGATTCACCAGCTTCGGCTAAAGGTGACCAACATTGGAAGGTCAGTGTTACTATCTTCTTCTATTGAGAAAATGCTATTCATTCGCACTAATCCCGTCCTATTTATATTTAACCCAATTTTAGGAACGGCGCTATTGTAAAACAATATGAGCAGGCTACTCGAAATCTTGAAAATCTGAAGCAGGAGCGACAATGCACTGCATATGCTGCATTGGCTGCAGAAGTCGCTGAACTTACTGAAGCCGTCGGTAAGTAGTTGGTTCTTTGACTTTTAAATCCCCTTTAAAGTATTTTTCTAAGTTGTTTTGATTTTGTAATTATTTAGCCGCTCGTAAAGCACAAGTTCAAGAGTGGGCAAAAGAGATGAGTGTTTGGCAGAATGAGCATAAAGAACTCACTGCTACTCTCGATTCTCTTGATCAAGTGCAAGCCCGGAATTTAAAGCAGGCCAAGGCCGAAGTGCAAAAGTGGACAAAAGAACTAGCAGCGGCTCAGAAAAAGTATGAAGCGAAAAACCAGACTTTCAATAAAATGGAATTAGATCATAAGGCAAAGCAAGCCATGATTAAAGGATTTGAAGAGGTATTTACACATTACATTGCTATAAGTAAAAATTGTTGAAACTGGGATTCTTTTTGTCAAACTCCATCTTAATTTGATTTTGATTTTAGGATATCAAAAAAGCCGAAGTAGAGCTAGCTGAGGCTAGGGAAGATGAAGCACAGAAGCAAGCTCTTCTCGACGAGGCGAACGCTGTTTATAACGAGAAGAAGTCTGAATGTGATGAAGTCTCTGAAGAACGGCGTGTTTGGGATGAAGAGACGAGTGCGATCGATGCTGAAATTAAAGGAATCGTCAAGGCCAAGGACAAGTTGGATGTCGTGAAAATTAAAAGAGACAAGGAAAAGGGCGATAGGGAGGCTCGTATAAAAGGTGAGAAACGGTTTACTGTGACTGTGACTGTATACAAATAGGGTTTTTGTGGGTTGCGGTGCTAAGTCTGGCTGGTGAAAAGATATATCGAACTTGCTTTGTAACAATTTTATTTGCGTACCATAGATCTCAAAAGTACCATTAGACATCTCCTCACGAAGTATGCTTACATGGATTTGGAACATAACGTCGAGGAACATAATCAGTTGCATCCACGGCTTGACATAAAGGTTAGACTTTAGACATTCGTTGGTTTCGAACGTCAGACAGAGTGTAATTATTAAACCGAGTTGACTTACATTGGTTTTCACTCTATCCAGAAATGCAAACGTGATCTAGATGATGCAGAAGCTGAATACGATGATTTGAGAACAAAAATTGATCCTGAAGCTGCAGAAAGATTGAATGAAACAAAAGAACAAGAAAGGAATGCCGTTGAGAAAGTTCGCATGCTGCGTGAAAATAAGAAACTCATTATGGGAGCCATCGACAATTTAGATACTCAAAAGGTACTCATTTTGGAACATAAAACCCCGTTATTTAAAATTGTTGTTTTAGTATTATGAAAATTGGCGTATAGCTTTACACGTTGCACATTTCTAATTCAGATCAAGTTACTGCAAAAAGCATTCCACGCTGTAAATGCTGAGTTTGGTAAAATGATGAACACTTTGCTTCCTGAAGCAACTGCCCGATTAGTTCCTGTTAGTGAGAATAATCTGGAGGATGGTCTTCATGTGAGATAACAAAATATTTCATGACTATAGCTATCATTAAGTATGCTGTTACCCATTCTAAGTTATGAAATTTTGAATTTTCAGATTCATGTTCAACTTGGAGGTGTTTGGAAGGAGTCTCTCACTGAGCTTAGCGGAGGTCAGCGTTCCTTAGTAGCCCTTGCCCTGGTGCTATCTCTCTGCATGTATCAGCCCGCTCCGTTCTATGTATTGGATGAGATTGATTCTGCTCTGGACTTGAGTCACACTCAGAACATTGGCGTTTTAATCCAACAACGCTTTAAAGACACACAGTTCATTTGCGTCTCTCTCAAGGATGGTGCGTTTTGTGTAGTTCCAGTATTTATCGTGATTTAATTAATCTGTTGATTCAATTTCTTTAAGTTTGGCTTTGCTTCCTGTGTAGGAATGTACTCAAATGCCAATGTACTGTTCACAACTCAATTCAATGATGGAAAGTCAACCGTTGTGCGCAGCGCTCGGAGGGGTGCCCAGGGCTCCGGGGACGTAAGCAAATATCAGCATGTTGGTACGAAACGCCAGCGTGGTGGCGGCAGGCGTTGAAGCAGGTACTTCATTTGCCACATCGAGTTTAAGCACCGGTGAATTCATCCATAACGAAGCTGGAACTCAACACCCGAAAGCTTGGTATCAAATTTTCCTTACTTCACTATAATTATAGTATGTATAATCTTTACTTAGTCGTTAGACGAAACTTTCTACTTTTGTTACAAGTTCTTTTGAATAGCATGCTGATTTGTATGGTTAATCAGCATTTAAGCATGTTTTAGAATAAAATATACAAATACGCAATCATTTATTTAGAATTTTCCTGGTGGATTCATATTACAAAAATATAACTTAAACAATCGGCGTAGTAATTGCCCGTACTAAAGTAAAAAAAAATTAATATATTTCGGTTCGGTATCGATAATTGGTACAAATTACGTATTACTAGTAATTTTCAGCAATTTCTCACAGTGCCCTTGAGCAGGAAAATATTTCTCTGATTTTGATATTTCGTCCGAATGTCCGAAGTTTGTTTCATGTACACGTAGGGTCGCGTTCACATCAGTGGTCTCGGTGCATGCCAGGTTTGAAACGTTAATTATTTACAGTAATAGGAATAATCAATTCGGAGCTTCAAGTGCTAGCTGCTTGTTGACGTTCTATATA
>VNWX01000413.1:0-22622 GCA_009869905.1 Ceratophysella communis | reverse complement strand
GCATTGCCATGGGTTGCTGGTTCTAAGCTCAGACCTAGTTTCGATTCCTTGGAGAATCGTCGTGTGCCATATACAGTACAAACTGGAACTCCATGAATTTTTAGGTATAGCTATGATAGCGTGGACGGAAAACATAATCGGAATAAGAGTTACAAGGTCTAAAGCGAGTTTTACTGTATCTGGCTGTGCAGATGCAACTAGGGGGCTATTATAGCGCATATGCAACACTATTTGCAACATAATGTACGCAAATTTTCAAAACAGATCGCAGTAATTCTCGTTGCTTTGGAAATCTGCACTTTCCCCTACGACATATAATTTATGCTAAAATATTTTTCATTCCGAAATATGGTGAACCTGGGACCAACCTGCGTATTTTTCCGATTGTCGAATGGTGAGGTCGTCAATGCGGAAGGGTTCACTCCGGCCCTTGCCGTTGACAGAGTAGACGAGGACACGGAAGCCGGTGCCAGTGGGCGTCAGGTTGCCCAAATGGAAGGCGGCTGTGTTACTTGAAGCATTGTAGCGCATTTCAGACGAGTCACTCTGAAGTACTTCGAGGACAAAATGTTGTGTGAGCCCTCCATCGTGACCCTCGTCACAACTCAATTCCACTGATTCACTTGTCTCGTTAAATACAGTGCAGTTGGACACTGGGGACGGTTTCTCTAGATAAACGGCCAGACAGAGACACCAAACAACATGTGTTATTTATTTATATCCACTTCCGTCAATTGACTCACAAAGTAGCCACATCCTACGTCCCATCCCAGCTCTCTAATACAGACAAACCTGGACGTAGCCCACAGCTTTCCCCACGGGAGAAAGTGAGAAGTATCGTGTTTCACTTTCAAAACTTGAGTCATTGTACGTACCACACCACATTGATTTATTCATTAACGACGTACGCACTTGATTTTTATGGGGCTCTTCAATCAAATACTACGCTAGAAAGCCACGTATGCCTACGTACGTCCATCGGTACGCGTAGGGTTATTACTGTATCGCAGTTTCAGAAAGATCTATCTTTATTTTGAGAAATGAGGACACCGGATGCTGCGCGCAAAAATTTGGTTTGCCTAAAACAGTTATGTGCAATAAATATGTGTAGCTATTAGGTACCAAACCGGTAAGAAATTTTCAATTGGGAAAAGATGGGTGAAAATAATTTGAAGTTATTAATTTAATTTCAAAATTTTTAAACTGTAGAAATCATTTTTCTTTGAATATGTTTTAAAATTAAACATCCTAACCAGCTTTAAAAGCATAAATATTCTAGTTTGAAAGACGAGCGACCGTTTATGAGTTAGATCAGATCACCGACTAATTACTAAACGCCTGATTTTGCCAGAAAATATATTTACAAAGTTTCATGATTTTGTTTTCAAAACGTACGGCTGTATTTAATCTAAATTGAACGATTGAAATTGGTATATCAGAAATTTTCCTACTTCAATCAAGAATTCGATAAATCCTGCGAAAATACGTTTGAAACAATTGGAGGAAAAACATGGAAACATCACGGTCGTGCTAAATGTACTGAAAGTGAAACTTCGAACTTCCAACCGAGGAGAAAGTTAGAAAGTGGCGCCCACCACCTAACGGAGAACACTAAAAGCACTCGGAGAAAGTTGTGAAAGTACTCACCAGCAGCCACGACTTGAAAGACGCAGGGAGCCATCTGCGAGCCGACAACGTTACTGCCGCGGCAGAATAGTGACCCGTAGTCCAGGTTGGTGACAGGGGCGTAGTGAAGTAAACTTGTGGAGGCGAAGCTCGAGTAGCGTGAGGGTGAGACTTGAATCATTTGTCCGGACGTGGCTAAATCCCAACGGAAACTCACTTCCTGTGGATCAGCCTCAAGCTCACATTTAATTGACACTCTCTCCCCTTTGGACACCCCGACGATTACATTTCGCTCCTGCTTACACACTGGAGCATCTACAAAAACAGATAGGGGATGATACAGAAATGTCAACTGATATTTTAAACGCACTCTTGGAAATCATAGTACACGTATGTTATTCGATATTCTTGTAAATGTGCATTATGTCTTCCAGGGTAATCGTCGCGTAATCAAAATTGCATGTTTTTTAAATTAATTATTTAGATCAGATAATACTAGAATTTCCAGTCAATTCGATATTCCAAACTCAAAATAATTTCGGGGATGAAAAAGCATTTATCACCGAATCGCCAATACCAGACCTAAATTAGTTCAAATTTAATGAATTACCAACGATGGTCGCAAATAAG
Source organism: Ceratophysella communis (assembly GCA_009869905.1). NCBI lineage: Eukaryota > Metazoa > Arthropoda > Collembola > Poduromorpha > Hypogastruridae > Ceratophysella > Ceratophysella communis. Next base: position 20,366 of record VNWX01000413.1, on the reverse strand, counting down.
CCAACAAAAATATCGATATTCCTAATTCACAGAGTATGAATAAATGGCAGCTTTATGCAGGATAAATACTGGTATTTTCAAGCCAGTTCTTGGTAACGAGAAAATTGATTTCCCTACGTCGAAAACACAAAATCATTTGAAATTCATGAACTTTCATCCATCACTTTCTCCTGAATTCTCATTTTATGTATAAGCTTTTCCAGGCTTGTCTGCGTTGTTGGGCGCTGGCCTCAGCCCATATTTTTCGATTAAGCCCAACACAACTCCAACTTCAGTTTTTGTCACATCGACCTAACTTTGTGGGGTTCCCATCATCTTTCAATCATGCATAACGTGTTCCAACTAATTTATAGTTTGTTCTCGACCCTCTCTCGCTCCCTCTCCTCTTTTAATTTGATTAATGTCGACAGAGTTGAGGTCTCCAGAGAGAACGTGGTGGAAATTATTGATAGGGAACAGGCGTGTACCTCTGACTCGGACCATTAATAGCACGCACAGTTATTTATATCCGATTGACTCTCTCCCGAGTATTCTGAATTCCGCTTTTCATAACATGCGTAAGTCAATATTACTTTTGTTTTTCAATATTCCTACTCCCACGACTCATGGGCACAATAATAAAGCCTCCAGTTTTCCCATGTTAAACTCAATTCGTTTGAAATTGAAGTTACTCGATATTTCGTAGTAACACGCTACAAAAATAACATGGACTCAAAATTGGAATCCAGGCTCTGAACTCGGCGTCGTATTGGTAGAGCACATCGAATACATTTTTATATGAATAGTAATGCCCTGTGTTATTTTAAAGGGTTCATAAGGCTTGATGATTGAACAGAGAGAAACGCTGACGCTGATTCGTAGGTTATTTAGGAATTCTGGTCCTTCCGATTTTCGCTGCAATACGGCCAAATCAATTACCCAAACCCACACAAGGAGTTTATTTATAAGGCGTCCGTAGAGCATGGTCGCTCATTGAAAGTTTAACTATTTATTCAAGAAATCAATCGAAGTTACGGATTTAGTGAAATATTGGCAGCCATAAACCATTGCGAAAAAATCCGAAGCGAGCTCTTGCAATAGCTAATTGAAGCTTCATCTATTTATTCCTTTCGCCAATTTCGTTGTAGCTTTGAGTAGCTGTGTATGTAAAACTTGGATAACATGATTAAGATCATGCACTTGAAGACTTAAGGGAATTAGTTAATTTGCATATTCGTACTAAACTGGCTACACACTTCATTGAGAAGCTAAGAAACCAAATAATACTTTCCCTGGGCAGAACTTACAATTAAACAAATATAATTAAGATAAACAACCGATACTGCAAATAACAACTGTATGCAAAACTGCTTAACCAAAAAGACTCACCGCCCTATGCAAATACGGAAATTTAAAGTTAGGCTTCAAGTCAGGCTTGCATGTAAAGACCCAATTAGGTTTAGATTCCATTCGTCTGCACTCTGTAGTTATGAAAGATGGGAGATAAGAGATAGGGCTAAAACGTGGCGTAAAATTATTAAGCTCGACGTAGCTTTCTATTCGGTACCATTGCCCCAGCTCCCGGCTTAGCTAACGGCGGCTCTAGCTCTATGTAATATCATAGATATTAGATTAGAACCCAAGTATACACTCGAGGTTAAGAGGAAAGGATTTAGAGTTCTACAGTACTGGGTTGAAATGAATTGAAATACTGCTTCCAAGCTTGATACCCTAAGAAAGGGTTGCAGGGACCTATTATTATTTTCCACAATGTAAATACCTCTGTTCAGCGACTCAGTGAACGAAATCTTGCCCCGTTTCCTCTGTAATATAATAATATTAAGTCTAATCCATTGAAGCACGCGGATATTCTCATTTCAGGGACTTTCACTTGTAAGCCCTAAGTCTCCTTCATTCAAATCTCAGGGCCAAGTGAGAGTTTAAAAGCACACTAGATACAAGGCCTCAGATTCTCTGGGGATAACAAGATCTCATTCGAGATGAAGGATTCAAGTCAAGATCAAGAGCCACGATCGGCTGTACAGTACTCTTCCAGATGAGGTACGTAGGTAATGCGCTCGTGGAGCCTATGCCGGATCATTGCTTAAATGGAACAATAAGGTTTCTCGTTCAAGCTTGTGATAATCAATTACTAAGCTGGAAGCCATATAATGATATAATTATCAAGTTCTACCAGAGCAGAGATGACAAACAATTTCGAGCAGCGATACCACCTACTAGTAACGATCCTTGGAAAATCGCGTCCTTGAAAAAATTTTGCCAGTTTAATATTAAATTTTTCTATAAATAAATGTCAGGCGAATTCTGCTTCTTAATCTGGTAAAAAGTACATTATAAAAACTATCTATGTAATTTAAATATTTCATTTAAGTTAAGCTTTGACAGTGAATTCTTTCACTCGACTATGCCCGTGTGCATGTTTCGCAGAAGGGACGCTGCGCTGCTTCTTGTAAAGTCTAGGCAAGGGAGCTCGGGGTTCAAATCCCACTTTTGTCTGCATGATTTGATCTTCACTTTCTTTTCTGGAACCACCTACTCAACCGTAACACCCTTCGTCCCAGTTGGCCTTCCAATTTCTGTACTTTCTTCCTCAGATTAACAGGCCTCTGGAAAGTAATCGGAGATGGAGGAAAGAGATATCGACAGAGGAGAGGATCCTTGGGAATAGATGGACGCTATTGCCTCAACGACTAGTTACTCTAACTACTCAGAGCCTCGCACATTCAAAATGAAAAATTGATCTTCTAAAACTCATCTAATCTGAAAACTACGAAGGCAGGCACGGCGTAAAGTACAGACCAGCAGGCTGCTTTCTTCCAACCGGCTCCGCTTGGCTCAGCTTGCTTTTCTACGTTTGGCACACCAGTTCACTTCGTATCGCCGATCTCTGAGTGCTATATCGAGTAGGTAGTCTGCTACAGTGCGAGTAATAGACATTTGGACACCGTCATTTAATTCTGCCTATTTTGGGTACAGGTTTATTCCCAATAACAAGCATATTGCTGCTCATGAAGGGAGAGTTGAATATTAAATGGCGCCATAATTACTGCAAAATACCGACATTAAAGGGAAAGCAATTACCCCAGCCAGAACAGGTAATTACCCGATAACATTACAATTACGATTAAGACATAAATGCGAGAATAATGCGAATTTCTCCCTGAGATCAAATGATAGCGCCGCTAACAAGATACATTTTAGATTGCTAATAACGATAAGCCTAAATTACTGCTGCCTCAAAGCAAGTGAGCTACTGTCTGCCTTCTGACTGCACTGAACAGAGTGTTAGAGACAGAGTAAAACTAAAGTTGGGATGAGATAGTTCCAGCGATGCATGACGATTAGAAATAAATATATACCAGCCGCCTGCCTCTCCGTAAACTCCCTGGAAAAGTTGTGAACGAAGAGAAATTGGATGAAAACTTGTGAAAGAAACAATCTAGAATGAATTTTTCATTAAGAAACAAAAAGAGAGGCATGGAGATTAATCTTTGCCAGTAATTCAAAGGAAATGAGCTGAAAGAAATACATATACACACACATAATCCAATCCTCACAATTACAACTACGCACTGCTCATGGAACCGGAGAAAGTGGAGAAAGCTCTTTGCCCGAACAATTTCCTAAGTGAAAGCAAAAGCTTGTTTTTGAAATAAAGATTGCTTCCTTGGAATTTTGGCTCAGACGCTCTTTAACTCAGAATCCAGATATCTCCTGCAGCTCTCATTAGGAATCGAGATATATTAGTTAATTGCAACACTCGGAAATGCACAGCTGAAATGAGAATTTCGCCGCGAGGGACAAACTCAAAAGCGCAGTCAGCAGTGAAGAAATAATAAAATTACGACAATCTCGATTGGAATCATCCTATTGAGATTAAAGCGGAGAATTAGAGGGTTTGAAAATAAAACCTAATTATACGATTAGATTGCTTACGCTCTCATGAGCTCGAGTTTGCATGCCCAATTACCCGGTATTCAAAATATTCACTAGTATATGCTATACGCCTTATCATAATAAGGGATTTCCGGACTTTCTCCGTTGGAATTGGAAACGCAGGTTAACGGCTCGAAACGAGGCTATACTGGCTTGACTGGAGTATTCACAATGGGTTAATATTCATATTTCAACTCAAGTGTTATACTTGCTACTAGTCAGCCTTATACAGCGAAAGTATCGTAACAATAAACAAACTTACATTTGACTCTGAGTGGGAATACATTAGAGACGGTGGTTCCGACGGAATTGGTTGCCACACAGCTATAGTTTCCCGCCAAGTGTTTCGTAACCATTTGAAGCACGAGGCTCTGGTTACTCAGAATTATTCCTGCCGTCACGTTGTGCTGGAGAAGTTGGTTCTGCAAAATGGAAAAGACATGGAAGAATGCATAAGTGGAGTCAGGGAAAACCTAAAAGTAAAACAATTTCCTTCCTTCTCGACAAGAGCTTTCCCACAAGTATGTATGGAGCTGATTCAGGAGAGGGAAGAAGCATAAGTGGGACACCGAATCCCAAATTCGAGTATAGGATGAAACTAAGCTCGCTACCAACCAGCATACCACCAAGATCTATTGTTTCTTCCTATCTGTCGGAGAGATATAGGGATATCGGCGTCACTGGGGAATTATTCGTAGTGGTGTCCGGAATTTGAGTATCTAGTTTATTTATTCTCTTCAGCATTTATATGGCGTTTTTCAAAGAATTTGCGCTACATCATATCGAACAATACTGTTAGAGTTTCATATTTCTGTAGTTCTTGATCGAAAAGCAAATCAATCGTCAACGGAGCCTGAGATTCAAGAATTTCAAACAGTCGAATTATTTTAAAATTCAATTTTTAAAAATTGATTAAACTTGAGCTTGTTCTGTGGCTAGTTTCGTTTCGTCTTCGATTTTTTTTAAATTCAAGAAAACTGTACTATATGAACTACAAATCTCTGCACGCCAATCAACTAATTTTACAGACTCTTCTGAAAGACTAGACACGAAATATAAGTTAAGATTAGGAAACAATGTTTAAATGTTACTTTCTGCCCGTATATACACAAAACTTAAGCCCCTCCTGTAGCAATACCTATGTAGAATGTAGAAGCAGAGAGTAGAACCGAGAAACTTATCTCGAGAAACACAAAAGGAATTCACGAAGCATTGTTTCACCGTGGCTTTTACTGTCTGGAAACCATAGGAGAATAATTGAAGAGATAGACGTCTGGGAAGACAAAGCGAAAGTTCCACAAACATTTGTACTCAAACTCGAATCAGAAATTGAGGATTTCAGATCCCCGAATGGAAGGGAATTGGGAGAGCGAGACGAATCGTTGGTAGATACCTGGCAAGGAAAATGCTTCCACAGAATGAAGAAGGCTGAGTGTCAATAGATGACTTGGAATTGATATGATGGAGGCTTAGTGGGATTTACAAATATAAATTGCACCACTTTGTTCCTCAAATATCTTCTGTTCTGCTGCATCAGAGCGCGTTCTCCAATAAGTTTCGGATTTTTGATAACGGGATGACAGAGTTCTATATAGACGTTGTTGTAATCCTAACGCTGACGCTCCATTAGTAATGGTAAATTTTCATTTAAATGTAATGCTGTTCCGCTTTGCCAATAGTTATGGATTTAACGTTTTTTAAAATCATAAATCAGGACAAAGTCTATGTATTGTACTCGCCCAGTTTACATTGCTTTCGATTTGGTAAACCACTGAAAAATTTGACCGTCAAAACGACTATTTCAGTAAACAGACAGCTAAATTAATTGTATTATTAATCAGTTTCTACATGACAAACGAAATAAGTGCTGAAGTGTGTCTACTGTGGAGAGTTTGTAATTAAAAATATTTATTTGTGCTTTTCCCTCAGCCTTTCTTTAGAAACGCACCAAGCAGCAACAGAGATGAGAGGAAAAGGAAAAGTAAATAAAGAATTACATTGAGCATCCAAGTGAGTTTGTGAATGGGAGGATTTGATTTGAGATGACATTCGAAGTAGACATCATCTCCTTCTTTTATGCCATCCTTGAGCAGAGCTGATCCCAGTCGGAGTTCCGTTATTGGAGGGTCTGTGTACAATGAAAAAACGTGAAATGTAGTACTTACGAGTCGTCAAAAAATTCTGCATTCACGCACTTCTGGAGTAGAGTAGACGTAAGCGCTAGAAAAAGTGTGTTTGCTGTCAATTGAACCCTTGAAATTTGACCATTTGGTTGAAAATGCTGCGATAATTCAACAGTAAAACGTGGCGCGCGGCATACTGACTTTTTCACACACAGCGAAACTATATAATTCAGTAGGCTTGAAAAAATATAATCTATATAGCACGCGTTAACGGATCGGAAACAACAGCAAATCGCAGATTTTGTCCGAACTGGAACCGGATATTCCTACAATGTCTACCGATTAGACATAACATTTCGAATCAACAGAAAATTTGTATCCCCGTAAATGACCAAGAATCTAAACAAGGTCTCATCTCCTTGTGATTCTAGCGTCTATTCCATTTCTCAATTTTCTCCTTCTGCTTTCTCTGCGCTCGAAGCAAAACGATAATATCTTTCACTCTCGTCAATGTATTTCTTTCCATGCCTGACAAGAATTCATGGGTAGGACAGGGCAGAGACCACTGGTGCCGCTGTGAGAACGATTCCTGAGGCCCATCATGATCCCTGCTCCAGTAAGACCCCCGACCAACGGAACACAATCAGGATCCATGAATGAGCGCGTGGACGTGGACGAGAGAGAAAGCATAATAGAGCCTCCGTTATTGTAGCTCTGTATAGAGCCCATCCGTCGGTCCTCCAAATTGGAGAACGTATTTCCCTTTCCTTTTTATTTTATTCTTTTTTCTGAACTGGGTGAGATTTATGGTGGTCTTACAGACGACGTGGAGGACCCAGGAGTCTTCTACGAAACTCCGAGGCACCCACGGATTCTCGGCTCGACATGTGATTTTCTCCCCGTCGTCTTCCATCGAGGGAACTAGGCCCAGGCTACTTCGTGTAACGTTTTCCACTTCATCAGTCGGATCCAGTCGTTGCCCGGCAGCGTTTCCTTCAGCCTACGGTGAAACAAAACAAAAGAAAAGTAAGACATGCGGGCTGTATGAACGCTACACGAAGGAACTCTAAGATTACCCGTATGCTCAAGAATAACGTCTCTGACATGTAGCAAATGACAGTTTTGCCCAAAGACAATGATACAAAACAGCATAGCGTAAACTTACCGTTTCTGCGAACTGATTAGGCATACAGTTATATTATACGCAATTATCTTCACGACCAAAAGTTACAAAACTTCGTATCTAATGCATTTTGATTAGCATTTGGAATTCTTACCACGATCGTTACATCAGTGAGTTGGCGAATGCCTGGGCTTCCCATCCACCAAGTTATCATTGCTTGAGGTCGTGATCCAGTTGCTATACAGCTAATCTCGTGCCTCTGGTTGGCCACAAGACGTTCTCGCTGCTTGATTCGGGCGGATAGGGGTCTCACTGAAACAAACAAAACTTCGATTGTCTCAATATGTACTTCCAGAAAAGACCAAAACTTCTTAAGAAATCGGTGAAGCGTTAAGTCGCAATCACCCGAACGTAACGAGGGTTTGGACAAACTTTAGAAACCTTGTATGGTGGTAGTGCTTGTAATTTTGGTTTGCTACTCGTACAATATTTACTGTAGTACGTAGTATTTCATATCGTTACCCAGTAAATCGTTCCAAAAACAATGGTTATTAGAATCAAGTAAATTCACTGCTTTGAAGTACCTATGGTCCAGGGTAATTAGAAATTATTAACAGAAAGCAACCTTACGCTGCTCTGAAGTTTCTCTCACAGTCTAGCCCATTTTTACATGGCAAAATTTCAGGAAACTTAGCCAAGGCCATTACGTGAGTTTGTACGTTAAGTGAAAGTCAGCAAGAGAAAGCTGAAATATTTACTTACGGTAAAGACTGAGTCGAAGAGTTTCACTTAATGGCTCTGTCAAGTTAGAATTGAAGGCTAGACACGTCAAATTAGCGCCGTGATGTTCTCTTCGAACCGTAACTTCTCTGAGTTGTTTGGTGTGGTATTCCCCATTTTCCAGCCTGTAAGTTGGCTCGTTATGACCCAGGCGCTCATTACCAATTCTCCATTCGATCTGTGGGACTGGCTTGCCTGAAAAAGAAATAATAAAATTTGAATTCCAAGCTTTTCGCGTGTGCTTTTATTAAAGGAGAGGTTAGGTCATAGGTGTGGGGCAAGGAATAGGATCCAACAGCCAGACACGAGCATTCTCGAATTGAATGTAAAATCGCTGAAACATAGTGTGTCGATTTCAAAATCTGCTCATAAAGTTAAAACAGACAAACCTAAACCATCCAATTACCATTGTACTCTTGCATGTACTTTCTCGATAACCGTCTAATGTAAGCTTATCTCTTATTCAACTTCGCATTATCAGGCAACAAGTGCTATTTTTCGCCATGACTAGGAAATGATGTTGCGTGTCAGTTTTCATATTTCAAAAAGATCAAAAAATAAACATGTCATAGTCATAGCTAAGTGAAAGTAATAGGAAGAGCAGACACGACATACTCGCTTCCGAGCGGAGAAAGACTGCGACGTGCGATACGAAATATAAAGAACTTGAGCCCACCACTTTAGTTCGTTAGACGGGCTTATAACGCAAAGGCTGCTGTTATTTTACACAACACCATTCACATTTTTTGGAAGTAATAAATGCTATAGTAATGCGTCAATTGCTTTGGAACAATTAGGTCGTGTGTCGTGTCTAGCTAGGCTAATATGATTCAGGAATTTCTCTATTTCTTTAGCTGGTATGTAATGTTACTTGTTACTAATGTGCAAAAGTACTGTACAATTATTGCACCCTCGACATTTGACGTAACGTGTGCATTTAAGGTATCGAGTATAGCAATTTTATTACATATTTTCTGTCAAATTGGGCGAAAAGGCCCAAAATAAGGTGAAAGTTACAACCCGAACTGGCCTGACTGAAATATCCATGCACCCTAGAGATGCGAGGGGTGCTTGGGCATGATGATGATGGTGATGTCTCTGTAGACGGCTCTCGGAGCGACGAGCGGAAGTTCTTTTTGGTTAATGCCCACTTTTGTATGTATTATACTCGCGTCTCTGTATCATCATAATGGTATCGGCTCTGTCAACTTTCTTTCACAAGCCAACAACATTATTGCATTGCATGATGTTTCTTTCGCTAGTATTTTTTAGAATGCACTCGAGAATCCCTTTCTCGCTCCCGTTCTCCCTGAGCTTCTCAGGAGCCGGTAATTCCTTTTGGGACAGAAAGTGCTTGTGGGGCAATTAACTGAAATTGACTATATTCACTGGGGGGCAGCAAAAAGAGACAAGCGGGGTATCCAGGCCATGGAAGCTGGCTGAGCTGCTCTTGTTTTGGGATTCAGACGCTTACGGATATCCGGGAAGTGAGGGTGAGTGTTTTGACCCCTCCCAGCTATTTACGCAGTGAACACTTAAAGCCTCACATTAGATTACATGGTATTAAGCCCTTGGATGTTGGCTCTAGACTGCATCTGACTTGTAAAGCAATTTCGAAACCCTGACACGCTCAAGATTACGAGGAATTCTAGTCGGGGCTTCCGTAATGGAATCAGGAAGTCGATTTTCGACAAGCGATACTCTCTCGTCTAAGCTTATCTACTTGGAAGCTGTAAATTAAATTCTATTAATTAAAAGACACAACAAAGGATTACTCCGTACAAGCTTTTGGTTTGACAGCAAAGCTGCCTAGACTTCTATGAAGTGCTTCTGAGTATGCTCTCAACTTCAAATGAGACTTCCTATCTCATTACGCACCATCACTTTACGTTCAGATTAAGTTGAAATAAAAGTTGAAAAGAGACTTATGTGATGATGATGACGCTACTTCAAATTTGAAAGAAGTGAACAGGAAGTTACTTAATCTCATTCACCGGGATTCGTGTGCTCTCATGCTTAGCGAATCCAGCATTCCTTTTAGTCGGTTTTTCTTAACTTTCAAACTTAAGCAAGCGTAAAGTTTTAGAATTTTACGTTCTTCATTAAAACGCCGTCTGCACAGGAGTCGCATGCAGGTAACTACTCTACTGAGTTGCGTTCATAAAGCCCTCACATAATAAACGCGTCATGAGATTGGTATTAGTTAGCCTGAAATTATGAACAAGTATCCAGAATTGTTTTTCTTGAGTCTAAATTTTAATTAAAAACTATTTTTTAAAAATTGTTTGCTCTTTTAAATTCGACTTTCTCAAACAATACTGACGTAGACGTTTGCTATTGAAACGGCAGCCCTAGGCAGGCGTCAACGCTGGAATGCGTGGATCAAAAGAATGAAAAGGATTAATTCTGAGCATTCCAGAAGAGCTTATGAAAGATGACAGATGAAGAAGATATAAAGAAACACAAGATCTCTCCATATGCTACGCCGCCTCGACCCTGACATGCTCTTGGAAAGTTTGTACTCGAGCTTGCGGGTTTGAGATTGAAAGAAGAGTGAAATGACGATGATAGGAATATACAGTCCGACGCCCCGTGACACTTGGATGATAACAACTCACCACAGCGAGTTAGCCACATAAAAGGGATTTCATAAGAGAAAGAGAAAGTTGAAAAGTGTGAGAGGGGAGTGCAAAAATAGGATTTTCAGTGTCGTCCATCTGCCACATTGAGTTCTGAGTGTCACAGGATGCAGAAGTCTGAGTTGGACGGACAGCAACATGTCCGTCAAGGGAGGGATGACAACATAAGGCTTGGAATCCACACGGGCAGCAATGGCCTACTGAGGTAGAATTGACTTGCTCACATACCACTGGATACAAGCTCGGTCAAATCGGCGACTGCAAATCGATGGCCTCGTAATGTCCCGAGTCAAAACTTGCCAACCTTTATAATTTATGATCTCATTGATGCCCGAATACTTTTATTGATTTTTAAAAAATCTGTTTATACGTAAATTACCCGCGAAAGCTAATTTAAATTCAGATTCAGTAATGCGTTAAATGAAAAACTGGGCGTACCAAGTGCTGGGCAACCGTATGGTGAATGCCATGCATTATAACGCGAAAATATGCTATGATCCCTGATCCTAGCATAAATTTCCCCGTACGAAATGACCGGCTGTAACCCTTCTGTGACGTAAGTCCTGTTCATGGACCATAATGGCAATAGGCATGATTGTGTGAGTGTACGTGAATCGAGGCGGAAGACGCTGGAGATATATCCGTTATCCGTTCAGGCTACTGGAAACTGGAACTCGCTTATCTGTTCCACTCGGTTCCACAATTGGAATTTTAAATTCATCTGTCACTCTCGGTACATCCACTCCTGTTCTCAGCTATTTGTTTTCATACTCCAGCCCTGTCCAGCTCGTGTACCGCTACTGATCACGGAAGCAACGTACAATTTCCCTTGCGGCACGGCCTGGCCTGTGTGGTTCGAGGTTTCAAGTCCCAGCACAGAGACTTGAAAGGCATGCTTTCTACTTTCTCGGAACTTTTAATTATACATGGACCTACGGCGTTAAAGGCTTACAAAAGATACATTTTAAGCCAGGCGGGCTTCAATTAGACTAATTACGTCCACGTACTAAAAACCAAGCTACTACGTGCAGGACTTCATTTCTGTCTCCAGAATTCCTAATTAGGGAAATTACATGTTTGTAAACTTTGAAACTATAAGTCAAGAATTTGTACATCTTTGAAATGACTTAAATTTGCCTTGAGGTTTGCCTTACCCTTTGTAACTCGAAAAGTAGTGTGGTAATATTATTGCATAAAAATCATTGAAAATGCCAGTCTGCATTCCAATTTACCGTTAAATTAAATATTATTTAAGATAATGCTGCATCAAGTCCAAAACGTGTACTGAAGCTGAATAATTCACTGCGAATGCGAGTAGTGCTAATAACTAATTACGTTGAAAGTTCCACAAACAGCGTGTATAATGCTATTGCCGTCTCCAAGAATTCCAAATTAAGGAAAACGGAGTGTTTGTAAATTTCTGAAATTAGAGTCAAGCCTTTGCCAGCTGTGCTGAAATATTGTAAGTGCAAGAGTATTTTCTTCTCAACGCCTAAATATCGTCAAGATCACATCAGCCAAGAAATCTGTTTCAGGGTTGGTTGGAAGAGTGAAACTCCCAGATTTTCACAAGACAAAGAAAATCCATTTCACATTACATTACCTGGAGAAAGCAGAGTAAGGAGTGCGTAGGAGAAAAGGAGAGGGAGGCATAATAGAGTCGTAAATCGGTCTCAAACAGTTGGTGCCTAGAGTCGTGAAGGAGGTTTAATCAGGTAATTTAGGACGTAGTACCAGTACGCGTCTCCGTCCAAACAGCTTCTGCCCAATTCACTCAATGCTGCTCGTAATAAGACTCTGTTGCACCTGGAATTTCTTGGAAGAGAAAGTGAGCAAGTCTTGGTATGTCGGGTGTAAGGCGTTACGAGAATCACTTTCACTTGGCTCATCCTAGCCCCTACTCAGCACGAAGTAATTCCAAAGGATGAACCTCTAAAATCCATTAGAGAGAAAGGTAATTTGAACTAGAGGAGATGGGTCCGAACTCAAGTGAAAGGACGCAAGATGGAGAGAAACTGAGTGTTATTGACAGTCTCTCCAAAACCGTCATAATAACGAGCCTCGTTTTACAGGCCCACTAACGACTTCATTGGGAATACTAGTACTTTTTTGGGTAACAGAAAAGAAGACAAGCCAACTTTCTGTGGGCTGAGTGCAGGCATTTACTAGGAATTCTGAATCTGCCGTCAATTCAACACGAGGCAACTTCCTACATACATAACAACAGCTCAGCTTTAATCTCCAAGAGCAATTTTCAAAGTGAGTTTTTCACGTTAAAACAGTTTGATATGATTTGTCCCTTGCGTAATCGAATTGGCGCGCGTATTGACTAAACATTACGAAAGCCGAACGAAATCGGCTACAAGGTGCAATTGGCTTCTACGTATGTATTTATTTAACTTATCAACAAATACGCTAGCGACGACATCACGACACTGAAGCAATTCCATTTTGGAAAGAGTAATACGAGAATTCTAAAATCTGTTCAATTTTTTTTTTACTAATTAACGGACAGACTTTGTTACATATTTGCTGCATTTCAAGGTCATATTGAGCTGATTTAAAAATTATTATATTTTTTGTTGCAAAATCGACTCTAAGATACCCGTTTTCCTAAATCATAATTTATCGGCAGACTTCGCCGTTGTTGGCGTGGAATCAATTCTACCCATGTTTTTCAGCGTATTTTAACAGAGCAGCAGAACTAGAACTGACTTGAGTGAAAGTGGAACCGAGCTAAAGCTACCTTTTCTCTAACGTCCAATCTTGATTTAGACAGGTCCTTTCAGAACTGGAGGAGACGGGCTCAGTCCCAGCTTCACCCGCCCTTCACATTCAACTTGACTGATCTCCACTCTCCTCCAAGCTCCGGCAACTGACTTCCTGATCAATATTATGGTTTTGACACACCAAAAATTACCTTCGACTTTCTCCAAGCCAATCCCTCGCCTGTCCTCACAGAGCCTTGTAAATACAAATTACATCCATTTTCTTGCACTCTGTTAAAATAAACCTGGCATGAGCCTTCAACTCCGAAACGTACACGGACATTGATCCGGGTTACAGTCAGAAAAAGTTTTCAAATTAGTTTGTACGTTTCCACGACATTTCTTCTCGATTACTGTAATCTAGAAAATAGGTAAGCCTCCTAACACGATAGTTTACGAAATCGAAACTCAAGAATAATACTTTTATTTATTCCAGCCTGTCGGTCCGATATTCAATATTTAGCAAACTTTAAGCACATACATGATCAAATTAAATCGGTCATACTAGGGTAACCATAATAAAGGCTAGCTAGAGCTAGACAAAAATCGACTTACTCGATACGAAAATTCGGTATTTTTGCCACAAAGTAGCCGTTGTTTTTTACAGTACAAATACTAGTATTTTTGAGCAAGTAATTTTGGCGCTTTCTCTTTTACTGTGTGTTAAAGTCGAGCTGGTGAAAGTATGCATGGAACTGCAAACTTAAAATGCAAGGCTATGCGATACGAGACACCTAGACGAGGTTATGATCCACCATTGTCCAACCCACCCTGCCTCATCCATATCGCGCTCATAATTCGGCTAGAAACTTTTTATACAGTTCCAGCCCCATTGTTCCTGCATAGGAAATGGGATTATGCAAAGGGAAAGCCTCATCTACATCCCAATCCGGCCTAATAGCAGAAGCCCTTCTTTTGTTTTTCTCACTCTGTCCTCGCTGTCGCTCTTTAATCTCTCCACGGAATCTCCCAAGACCTCCAAACCTTCAAAGAAAAACATCAACAATCAACCCAGCACTGCCTAAGCTTATTAAAGTTTATGAGTTGAAAGCCGCTTCCCGCGTCTCTTTGGACCTGCCCTCATTTGCATAGCAGCAGTGCTACTGGATTCTTCAAGTAAGATGCTGGAATTTTTAGGTTTCGTCAGGGTTGTTTTCTTTGCTCTGTCCTTAGATTAAATCAATTGCCTTTCGACACAGCATAGTCCACGTGACAGATGGAAAAAGCAGAAGTATAAGAACATAGTAAGGGGACGAACGTAACACTAGAATTTTCAGGACTAGGCTCCAACTGCAGATCAGTTCAGACAATGAATAATGTAAGGGTGGTCGACTCGGATTCAATTATCAAGTCAAAATTTGTTTAGAAATATAGAAAGGGAGCCAATTTGACGTACTTCAGATATTAAGAATCATGAAATAATCCAACTCTTGCGTTTATTGATTTTCGAGCAAAAACACCAAGTGTTTAGTTAAAATTACGAGTATTTTGTAAGCGAATAAAATTCAGGCTCAATTTTGCGGAAGTTTTCATTAAATATAGACATAGCAATAGAATATCTCGGCAGCTAAAAATTTCCATCGTTGCATAAAATGTAGAACAGACATACAACCGCGTTTATAACCTGGGCATATAAATGTTGGGAAATATTCTATTCAAACACTGCACAAAAACAACCAAACTTGCTCATAAATAGTATACACTTATCAACCCTGCCTACTTCCTCCAGCCCTTGAATGCAATAGGGAACGATGACTTTTAACTGCCTGCTGCGTGCTCTCCATCCCCGCTTTGAAGGACTTAAACAATAGACAGTAGAGCATTGTTTTGTCGAAAGAAAGCGAGGGCACGGCATATGCATACAATTAGCTCTCAGGAAACTTTGCGCCAGGTTAACTAATGAACCAAGATAATCCAAGACAAGAAATGTTTTGTTAAGGACTGACAACCATGCAAACTGCTATTGCATAGAAGCAGTCAAGAGTAAACTTTTTACTTAGGTTTCACTCCTGAGTTCTGTCTGAGCCCAGCTGAAGTATACAAGCATTCTGTATACTTTTAGAATTTCTTGATTACAGCACCCGCTGGTCTATCTAACGAGCACACGCATTAATATGATTTCATTACGAATTTTCCCCTGACATTGGGCTCGTGTTACGCACACATGGGAGAAGCAAAGTGCGTAACACGCACAAATGCAATCTTTCCGTCTCGTCTGTCCTCGCCTTCTTCTATTACTGCAGCTTTAATCTGTTTCTTCCTTTGCTTTCTCGGTCGTTATTTGATATACCAATCGGGAAACCTATGATAGGATAGGACTGGGTTCTCGGGTTTCACGATAGGAATTGGTTTAATAATTTTATGGGTTGCATTTGAAAGGCTTTTTCAATTGTAAAAATAACAAAAAACGAAAGGCTTATTTTCTAACCCGAAATAAGTTATGTAATTTGATGTTGTTTTCAATAAACGATATTTAATATTTCACGCTACTAATTGTATAATTTGTCGTTAACCCGTGAGAGCCCATGTTAGAATTAATGAAACTGAAAATAGGACTAATCCGAAATCCGCCCTTATATGTCTTCAATCTATAATTTCTTCGCTACGGCTGTAACAACAATCTCAGGCTCTCTTTGCTGAGGTCTGTCTCAATTCGCTTCGCTTCTCCGCACACACAGTAGGCAGAGGAGCAGTGGCATGGCTTTGGGCTTTCCTTTTGTTTCCACTCCCTCGAGATCAGATAAGGAATGTAATAATGTTGGGGAAATCATGATGAAAAGCCAAAACAGTGGGGCTGAAGGATTTGGGCAAACTACAGCCTCTTCTCCAATAGAGTATTATGGTCACTCATCCTCCCTTTCTCCGTCTACTTTCAGCGTGAAGAGATGAAAGGCAAGGAAAGACAAGGGAGCCATGCAAAAGGGAAACGAAATGAATCTCAAGATCTCTTCAGCACCATGAAAAGAAACGTCTTTTTTCTACTCTTTCTCAAGTGAGAGCATAATAATAATATGTATTACTTCCCGCTTCGCTGATAAATTGCAGAGGAAGTGCACTGAAGTATACTTTAAATTCAAATCCATAGCAAAAGTAAAGAAGAATGATGTCAAAGGGCCAATTTTTAATCAGGGTCGGATTGGCTTCAAAAGATAATCCAAGCAGTTTTGGGCCGTCTCAGGGCCTATAATTTTGTCTGGTCGGAACTAGTACGTAATTAAAGCTAAAACTAATCTTAACATCGAAAAATTAATTTAAAAATTTTAAGAGCAATATTCTGCCGCCTTGTTGCACCTTTCAAATCTAATTATCGCTTTTTGTGACATGCTACAATAGCCTAGGGTTATGAATTAAAAATTCGACCATAGTGCTCTCTATTTTCCCGTTTATAACGTGAATAAATGGCCTTTTAGTTTAAATAAAAGGACCGAAGCCGAGCCCCTTTTGTTCTTCAAGGTCCAAAATATTTGCATTTGTGTTACGGCCCGAAACTCCACAAAGTATTGAACAAAGAGCCCAGCCCGGCCCTGGCTGAAGTGAGTAATTGTCAGATATATAATTTGACTATGAGGAATGTAAGAGGAATCATAAAGAAATAACTCAAGTGTCCCAATTGAGGGCTCCTCGGCCTGAGACAGGATGAATAAGAGAAAAGTGACGTGATAGAAAGAACCATATATATTTAAGATTTGAGGAAAAGGAAGAGAAAAGAGAAAAAAAAGTGATGAAGAATTCGTAGTTTTTCCATGTCTAGTTCCACGAGTCCTTACCTCCTTGAACTTTACAAGTGAGAGATAAATCAGCTCCTTCTCGAAGTGGACCCACGACACTCGTCAGGAGTCTCCCGGTTGGATCATAGATCGACACTGATACTGGAGGCACTGCATACAAAGCACAAGAAAAATGACTAGAATATCAAACTGGGACTACCACTTTTCTTTCGTTTTTAAATAAATTGCTGATTGAACTCTTTTTCTCACTCTTGGAAATACGTATTATTACTATTGTCAGGCGAAAAAGCTTGAACAACTCTCGTCGTGGAAAACATGTTTCAAGAAAAAGTGAGTTTTTATTACGTTTTGCATTATTCTGTCAATTTCATAGAAACGTCGGAAATTGCCACAAGTTTGAAATTGTATATAGGATTGACGATAGCGTATTTTTTTGTGGTACGGTACGAGTGATACAAACCTCAAAATAGCGTTATATATGCTGGAATTCACGTTCTGGAATCTTTCAAAATTAATGAAGTGGGACTTTCTAGTATACCATTCTAGACGCATTGCATGTGAGCCTATATCCAGATTAACTGTCAGATTACATACATGTAACACGAACATAACGTACCAAGGATGGTGAGGTTGAATCGGAAGTTGCGGGTAGGGGAATTTCGGAAGTCGATTCGACAGCGATAAACACCTTCATCGGCGAGCTTGACGTTCTCAATGACGAGGACGGCGGGTTCCGTGACGGTGCGGAAGTGGGCACGAGTCCCAAATATCAGAGAAGAGGACCAATGTCGAGCTGAGTTAAATGGCTTTCCACGAACATCCAAACTGTCAATAGATGAGGAGACCATGTAAGATTTATAACTCATCCTTTTGTCCCCGAACAGTGTTTTCATTACATATCCGCGGCTGGTTCATGATCCACCGACGGATCTCATTCAAAGCGTTCTACGTCAACAGTCTCTTCAGTTCATTGAACCATGAGCCTTTCAGCGCCTATTTAGAAATTTGCATTGTCGTCGATCATATTTCTGCGTATGACAGCATTGAACTTTTATTTGTGAATGAGCGTAAACTCATGCTCTCTCTATTACAGTTGAGTTTTTGTTATTTTATTACATAACGATACTGTTCCACGAAAAAATGAATACTTGAAATTTTTTGCGCGTCGGCCAAGTAAATACTTATATAAAAAAATTATTAACTTCGAAACGTCATGTCAGACTTTTCTTTAGTAAATCATTTGAAACGAGGTGGTGTTACTTGATATATTTTTTTTGTTTGAAGTATTAAACCTAAAATCTTATAATTGTAAAAATGCACTGGAATAATTTAAAACTTTATGAATATAAATTGGATTTATCGGTTTGTTGAAGCGTTAAATTTTGCCCAGAGAGTTTGAATTTCAGGATAAAAGGTATTTGGTTACTCGACGCCTAAACGCTACAAATATTTATACAAGTGAATTTTAATTAATTATCAGAATTCAGTCGTGTGCGGGCAATTGACGAAGTTCGTTTAACAAGGGCCAATATAGTGTCCAGGAGCCGCGTCATCCACGAGAGAAAGTGATCCCTCCACATAAAGTGTATGGGATGACCACATTACCCGCTTTCATCATCATCCTCTTTTTATTTTATTTCTCTGGCAGAGAAAGAAAGCCGTAGCAATAACGTGAGCAGGGATTCTCTGGGTTTTTCTTTGCTTCGGACCGTCCATCCGTTCCTACGCTCATTTCTTGTTAACGGTTCTGGTTATTACTACCAATCACTCACTCACCTATAGACAGGCTTGCCGAAATCATCTCGGAACCAGAGAACCATATGGACTGAATCGTCACGTCGACTCGGATTCACATCACAGGGTAACTCGGCCCGTCCGCCTGAAATCGCCTCCACTTCCATTTCGGGCACGGCTGGAAAATATGGAGGAAAAATAAAAGGCTTTGATTAGATTATGGGCTTCGGGACACTCGTTCCGTGTAAAGTCGGGCTGCGATTGAGCCCCACTCTCATGACATGGCTACTGACATACATAGGCTATAACCCTATAAAATATCTGACTCGCCAAAAAATTCTGCAAAAGTATTGTCGAATGATTGGACGAAATATGACTCTGGAGTGAAATTCAGCAAAAAGTGGCAGGTAAATAATTTATAATGCACCGTATCAGATAAAACAAAGGTCGAAGAGCGTGACGCAGTGCGAACCTGGTAAAAATTGATATTAGCAAAGTCGTTATAAACAAAACTTCTTCAGTGCAATATCTTTGTATTATTTCAACCGTGTCATGCAGATTTCCAGCCTCGATTAGACATTCCTATCATATTGATCAAAGTGGCGATGATTGATAGCCAGGTGTAATAAGATGACGGTTGGTATTCCAGGCATTCCATTACCTGCACAATCGCTTAAGTGCGAGGCCACCTTCATAACAGCCTCAAATGCCAATAAATTGTTACCGATTTCCGTATTATAATACACAATGCCAATCACAGAGGAATCAAAATTTTATCACATAATACCAATCGCTCACTCCCTCCATAATGCGGTTTCCATGAATACATTCATGTGGCCTTCCTTGTCAGATCATCTTACGCTTGTTCTACCATTTTCACTTAGCAACGTGTGCGTCATAGACGTCAATAATTGGACTTCCGTGAAGAAAAAAAAAACTGGTAAAGTAAAGCAATTTTTTAGGAGGACTTAATTTCGATTCTCCTTTACGAAATACTGATAAAATATTGCTAGTAAAGAAACCTGTCAAGAAAACACATCTTTTAGATTGGATTCAGGCCCAGGTAGGGTCATTCTAAAAAGCAGTATTTACTGAAATCCTAAAACCGCACAGAAACCCGTAATAAACTCTAACGCTCTTCATAGCATCAAATCAGTCGGGTACTCACGTAGGTATATAAGCTCTTCTAATTAATATTTATAATCGGCCCCATTGACCCAATTCCTATTTGACCAACTGTCCAAAAGGACACTGATCGATGAGGAACGTGAGCAGAACACATTTGGGAACCATAGCACGTCTGTTCGGTTGCTTGGGTGAATGCAGGACCTTCCGCCCTTCGAATGCGAAGAGCTCCTGACTTTCTCCGGTGAAAGTGGTGAAATAAAAGTGAGCGGAATTTCTAATACATTAGCTAGGAGCAGGGAAGGCTGCAACAGGAATCACATTATTGGCGCGTTTTTTAAAATTGCTGCCAAAAATTCCAAAATGCCAAAAATTGCCAAAAATGCCAAAAATTGCCAATAATAAGAGAA
>VNWX01000412.1:0-22683 GCA_009869905.1 Ceratophysella communis | reverse complement strand
CATAAAAAATGTACATGGCTCAGAGCTGATGAAAGGAAACCTATGCATAGCATGCAGCTTACAACATTTTTTAATCAATACATCTGCAATATTTACATGGGACTGGACGTTGTTTTTCGCTTGCCATTGCCATGCACTTCTCTCTCAAGTCAGTCAGTCTCGTGTCGGAAGTTTCATTAGCCTCCAAAACTCTAATTCCAAACAGGCAGAACCGGGCGGCATGCAAGTTCTCAGCTCCGGACTCCGGATTTCACTCCGTTGAGCGTCGAACTCGGTTACGGGTAAAACCCGTGCTCAATGCATCGAAGGCTTTTCAGAGATGTGAGATCTATAAATAGAAAGTCGAATCTCAGTTTGAGACGACACATCCGCCATCTCTCGCTCTCGTCTCGAATCTTTTGTAGTTCCGAGTTTCCGGTACGATCCGCTACTGCTGCTCCGACCCGGGCTTCTCTTTTCCCTGTTGGCGATAGCTACACTGTTATTAGCGGTGATTTGGGATTTAGGATTTCAATAGCTTGATGCCATGTCATGCTGCATTAATGCAAGCTCTAATCTCCAGCTGTCAGCTAGCTTTCCCTATCATCCGCTCACCTGAAACTCAGTAAGCCACTAACTAAAACGGCCTGCCATCATCATTTCCTAATTACACTGATTAGCTTTCAAATCACCCAAGCCACCTGGTGTCAGAGCATCAAATCGGAGTCAATTAAGGCTCATTTCTTGAACTTTTATTAGTGCATTTCAATTGGAATCATTTACGATTAAATTGCACTGACTGGTTTGAGTAGCAAACTGCATTTCTGCTTGAGTTCTCAGCATCAGTCTCGAATTCGAATTAGAATTATGCAAATAGAAGCGTTCGAATGGATGTAAACTGATACTTGAGACTCGATGTCTTGGTGTAATGACCTCTTTTCATCCGAGACTTGACTTGTAGGGCTCGTCGCTCGTCTAGATCTGCATTTGGGTTTGGAATGATAAAGGCGTTTGAGGGTTTGACTGCCCACTAGCTCCACGTGTCCCGCCCACCCAAGCCTTTTCTACTTGTTGAAGGAACTTAATTTTCTTGTCAAAACTTTTACTTAGCCTTTCCATTGTATGCCCGTAAATTGCGGTTTTACGGCTTTTATTTGAGAGCAATCATGCGAGAGCAAGACGAAAGAAAACCAAAACTTTAATATTTCCAGTTTACTCTCCACTTCCAGCGTGTTCCACCCTCCTCAGTCCGTCTGAACAATCTCCTAATCTATGTCGTCTATCTCTCCCCCACACTCATAAATTCTGAATGTTCTGCCTGCTCGGACCACGAAAAACATGTTTCTTAACACGGCAGAATCAGAAATGCAATAATAGTGGAACAGAGTGGCCAGGTTGACCCTCGTGTGGCGAACAGAGTTTGATCTTATCTACGACATAGTCGTCTGCATGAGGTAATAAAAGCTTCTTATTCAAGCATGAAGCTTTCTTATGAGAACTCCGAGCTGGGCTGTGACACAGGATCACGAGGCTTCTTATGTATTGCCGGACATTAGAGTCCCCACGACGGGGGCTCGAGCACACTGCCAAGGCATTGTCTCGCATAATAGGCTTCTGTACGAACCACACAACAAACAGCGTCCGAGACCACTGAATTACTTGTTGTATTCATGTCTCTACTCACTCAAACCCACCGCATAGTCCGGATTAATTAAATAGAGCTATTCCAAGGCACAGACTTAAGATTAGTTTCGGACGATCTGTCCAGCTTTGGGCTTCCTTTGATCAGAGATTATGCTTCATCTTGAGCATCTTCTCGTTGTGTGTAATTTATTGAGCCGAGTCTCGTCATACCTGTTCTTTCTTCACGTGGCTTCGTGCATGAAGGCATTTCGCTTGGAAATTCAAAGATCTCCAACCTCGTGGCATTGCATTTCTGCTCATAAATTCTGTGTCAGGACAAAGTCAAGTGTGCTTGACCTCAACTGACAGTGATGACCACGAAACACGTGAGGCTGCTACGAACCCAGGCTGAAATACCTGTGTGGATTGCACAAGTGTGTTTGTACAAGTTCATTGTAAGCACAAGTGCCACACTTCAGCCTCAGAAATGGTTCTGAAATAATATTATGCATCTATCTGTCTGTCTCCAAGTTTTGATGGAATTGAAGAATAGTGACTTCTCTTGTACGAACGAAGTCCGTGTAGGCGTCTTTAAACACTTTGAAAGAATCTCGGCAGGTTCGCCTCCACACAATAGCCGAATACGCACTTAGCTGGACGATGTAAAATGTTGCTAATGGCTCGGATTGAAGAGCCAGTCAGTCTCTTGCGCTGTCTCCATCTTAAAGTTCCGAAGCTACAGAGCCGGTTTAATGAAGCGGAGGCGATTGAATCATTTTCAAAGACTCATCTTCTCAGCATATTTTTTTATTCAAAGCATCTCCTCATCTATGATTAATGACACGTGCGGTTTAAGCAGGGATAAAAAAATTAATGGCTCCTTCCTGAAGGCAAAAATTGGGATGATGAATGCGACTCACAAGCGAAGACTAAATTTTCTCATTCGCTCCCTGTCCAAAAAGCGATAAGTTGTACAGCCAGAGAGCCTCGACGGAAACGTAATTCCGAAATTCGGCCTCCTGTTGATTTTGAATAGCCTTGGCCATTACTCAGACACATTTCATGTTTTGCAGTGCTAGGCTGAGAACTTAGATTTCTTGAATTAAAATGGCTGTATTGCAGGTTTAAGGGCTTAGGGGCCCTTCGCTTAAAGATCGAGTTGAAACAATTTAACTGTTTCGTAAACAGTACGGGGATTGAATTGACTTGTCTTGTTTTGGTAATATTTAACTTTTCATTTGAAAAGCGGCACCGGCAAATCAAAGCTTGGACCACACGGGTCTTATTTTGAAAGCATTGGACAGACTAAAGATCTTCCTTTACTCGTCTTCCCATGAATGCAAAGAGCTTTGAATTCTTAGCAGTTTGGATTTGAATGGAAACGGCGTATTCTAGCTCACGACTTTAGTTTCAAGTTTTTGAAATGCTGTTTCCCAGTTTGAGTTTCTGGTTTCCAGTTTCTTGTTTCTTCTTCTGTGAGTTTGCTTGTAGATAGCTAGATGATGGGTCGAAGATGCTTTGCGGGTTGGGGCAAAAAAAATCCTGGATTTCGGCTGATGATGCGAGTGTGAGTTAAAGGGTTAGGGGCTTTGTGAGTTTGTTCATTTGATGGTGCAGGCAGACAATGTCTGATTCTGGAAGGAGCGTCTTCCTCCTTCACCTTGAGTCTCCCATTCAAAAACTCATTGACCTGAGAAAAGAGGCGCGTATAAAAAAGGGACGAGAGAAATCCTCTCCTCCGGCTCTGCCTTCTCATCAACTTCTTCTCAATAAAAAATTACACCGAAGTGCCCACTGCCTCAAGAGCGTTTTTAGTTCCAAGGCCAGCGAGAAGAAGGCGAGCTGGGCCGTCGTCATAAAACTTCCAGAGATGCTGTTCAGTGGTCGGTGGTAGTGCGGAGTGAAAGAGGTTTCGAGGAAGACAGGTCCATGTGATCTGTCACCACAGGTGTAGTCATCGCTCTTCATCTTCGGATCTTCTGTAGCCCGCCAGGGTCTCTTTGAATTCCGGGCTTGTCTCGCGATTGCTTCTTCAGGAACACACAATCAACATAATTACATGGCCCTGCACAAGTATGGACTTGCGAACAATAGGATTAACGATAATGATGCCCAGAAGCTTAGCCTTTCAAAGGAACAATTGCCGTAGTGAGCCGTGAATTGGCTCACAGCCCTGCCGAGCAAGGAGAGGCTCAGGAGGAACAATCCGCTTTCATTAGCTCGATCCAATACTCAGAAACTTCAATAATAGGCAATGCCGACTTTGGAATTCGTCTTGATTCTCCTAGCAAGAAAAGAGCAGCCTCTAAGTCAGCAGCTAAGCGCACCTTCTCGGATTCATGCCGCTTTAGCTTCTAAAAAAGATCAACAAACATGGCCAATCCAGAGACAAGAACTGTTTCCAAACTGAGAGACTTGAATTTGAATACGAGTCTCTCAATTTCGGTGCGTGCCGAGCATAAAATCGCAACCAAGATCGCTGGCAATTTTTTAGAAGCGATGTTTTGTAAGATAAAACGCTCTTTAAATTCAGAAATGATTACAAAACATAATTAAAAACTCCGGCTCATGATTCCGACTTCCGGAAAACAGGTACACTCGAAGGAGTAAAGTCTCCCCAGTGCACGGTATCTCAATTGTAAGGGTACGCATGAGAGAAGAGAAAAGGGATCCCAAATCGGAATCGGACCCTTAACTCTAGCCTGAACTTCTCATCTAAACATGGTGCAGAAACTACATAGTAAAGAGCAGAAATGCAACACGGCTAAAACGCCATCTGTGACTGGAATGCAAAGTCAGTAGATGCTTTCACTCGTTGAACCCGGAAGTGAAAGCTTAGCTGTCATACCGGGAATGGTTAGGTTAGGTTAGGTATGACAGGTTCAGCCTTTTGAAATATGAACAAATTTTAACCTTTCCTGAGCACTGAGCAATATTGAATTTAGAATTTCAATTGTTGAATTAAAAATTAGGATATTCGGATTTCCAAATGTGTTTGTAATTAACAAATAATCACACGTTTCGCTTTTGAGTTCTCGAGTCCTATGTCCTATTTGGAAAGAACTTCCGGCCACAAAATGAAGTTTTTGGCTCACCGTGGAACAATTTCAATTAATTATGGCAGTTTGAAGTGCCAGATATTAGATTACATTAGCGCGTTAGGAGTTTGCTGATGTGTTGGAGGATCCCCTGAATTACAACCAATAAATTTCCCGAAAGAACAAGATGGGCTCTTTCGACCCGTTGAGGAATTCAAATCTATTTCATGTCGGCAATGCTCGTAATAAAACGCATTTGCGAGTCGAGAATCTAAAGACTGTTAATAGGATTTTACTACAAAGCCACAGATCACCGGCCACAGAGACTGGGCATGAATACTAAGTACTTTTCGTAATTACAGACCAATTAGGGAATCTTTAAATTGATACTCGAGTATTTCTGATAGACCAACTTTGTAAACGGTTTTTTGTGATTTCGACTTGAGTAGACGAGACGAGGAAGGAAGAAAAGGGCTTGGCTCATTGGCAATTCCTGGCATGTCTTTGGGCAGAAAATGAATTGAAACTCTGGTGAAGTTTGAGGGATCTATTCATTGGAATCCAGTCTCTCTCTGCTAGACATGCTTTATGTTCAAATGCTCTTCGTTAAAATAAAAATGCAAATCCGCGTCTCACACGCCCAAGACCTCATCTTCTTCGTCTTCCATTCTTGTCTTGCTTGGCGGATCGTAGCCTCGAGAGGCAAGAGCTAGGATTACAATTTACAGAGTCTTCGCTGTGCTGCTTGCTCTGTGCTTCAAGAAGAGAGGACTGCCATTTCAATGCATTATTGGGTTTGCCCAAGTGTCCCCAGAGCTCCTTGCTTGCAGGATAAGATCAAAATGTAAATGTGACTCCACACGCGGCTGTCTGCGCGCTGATTGATAGTCCGACTACACTTCCACATTAGTCATTCCACAACGCTGCGTCACAAATTGGCATTTTCTCAATTATTTCCAGATGTTCTCAGCTCCGTTCTGGCCGCTTTCCAACAACTTCCCTGGCACTTTAGCTCCTTTTTCTTCTCTCAGCAATTTTCTCCTTAAACTCTATACAATGCATGGCTTCGCTTCACAACGACACAAGGACTTAAAAATAACAGCCCGTCACAAAATATGCAAGACGCCAGCAAAGCTAGATTTACGGGCTCTCGGCTTTTTAAAAAAAATTCTATTTGAAGGTGTGCGATGCTGAGTTCTTAGACCGAAGTTCAAAGCTTTCTTTTCGTGAAGCCCGTCCGTTGAAGTGTTGTTTATTGGCCCGTTATTTGCGGTAATAACGCCAGTATTTCTCTAAGCCTTCGCATTAGCGAGCATGGGAATTTCGGATTTTGAGAATCTCTCGAGCACCATGTTCAGCTCAAGTTAATGGGACTAATAAAGGAAGTTTTGTCTGATAGGAGCAGGTAGGAACTTGGTCGCTCAGGTCCCATTGACAATTGATATTGATGACAGGTTGTGTGCTAGGCTGTGAAGAAGGTGGAGGGTGAGATAAAAAGTCGCGGAAGAGGGTTGGCAGCTCATTTGCATAATAAGCATTTCCCCCTCCGTTTCTATTTATTTCCCGAGCCGGGTTTCGGATCGATCGACGCATGACGGAGAGCGGAGCTCGCCGCTTCTCTCGCATGGCGGTCTCCTCGGGCTAGAACCAGTGGGAATGCGGGCATTTCCCTGCACCCGGCTGCTGCACATGTCAGTCTCGCTCCCCTCCGTCAGTCCGAGTCTGTCTGCATGGAAGCCGGCATAGCGTGGGACGGGGAAAGCGGAAGTGGCGGAGGAAGACAGAGACCGAGAGCGGGGCGGAGCCGAGGTGGTGAGATGCCCAGGTAGACGATTGGCAAGCCAGGATCGGAAGTAGGCGTGCCAGGGCACCCCACCACCGGCCTGCCCGTATCTGCCTCGCAGCCAGGCATGAAGTTACCCAAATTATCCACGAGAGTCTTCGCTCTGTAACGCTCCTACGCTCACGGCCCATTCCACCCCAAGTTCCTTCTGGGGACACAGAATGGAACAACGAAAAAAGTCCAAATCAAAG
Organism: Ceratophysella communis; assembly: GCA_009869905.1. NCBI lineage: Eukaryota > Metazoa > Arthropoda > Collembola > Poduromorpha > Hypogastruridae > Ceratophysella > Ceratophysella communis. The sequence goes on along the minus strand of VNWX01000412.1, from coordinate 16,009 downwards.
GGTTGAAGACGCCACAGACTAAGATTGGACTCGGCTAAGTACGGACTTGTTTCTTATAGCATTTTTTCTGGCTCCCCTCCTCGTCTTCTGCCGCTACATTTGCACATCATCAGTGGAGATTGCAGCACTGCTGGGAATTCAGCCCAACTTAAGTGTACCCACCAACCCCCATTTTTTGCCAACAGTTCATTTCGAACCGAGCTTCGTAACACTTCACGTCCTCCTGCGTCACATTAAGCCTTCTTATTACCACGCCACAGTTGATGGCCAAGACGCTCTTGAGTGCGTAGCGGAGTGCCAAGATTGTTTCAACTAATTTCCTCTCGACTTCCACCTGCTAACTACGGGTTTCGAGAAGTGATTGTGGGTTTTGAGCTGTGAAATTGGCTTCACCGACAATCTCGACGCATTCACGCTTTCGGAAGCCTTTTTGCAGCGTTCGAAAGTTATTCTGTTCGTCCATTGCTTGACTGACGTGTCTGAGGCGATTCTGGAGATAGCTCTTGGAAAGTATGCAATTACTTCTTTTTCTCTACACCTATTCCCTGTTCCGCTGATACCCATACTTTCTTCTAATAGCTTGTGAATCAACAGCCTGTAATTAGCAATTCTTGAGCCTAGCAAGCGACAGGTGCTCTTCATGCTTATAACTAGTCATAAATTCGCATGTCAATCAGGCGAAGACTTGCGTAGGTGACGTAGTCTATTTGTATTGAATATCCTCCGGAATTTATGAGATTTATGGGTTTTCATTAATTTTTCAAGTAACAATAATTTCAAATGCATAATTTATTGTTTAAATAATGCCTGTAGGTAATGCAATGACATGCTATGCTAATGCAAATTTGAAAAGTGAACATCTTAGGCTTGAATAATTGCCTTTCATTATATTTACATAGCGTGTTTCCTGAGATTCATTGGCGCAATACCAACTCTCATGGTGTACTGAATTCTTGAAAATGACAAAATTTCTTAAATATGGAGATATTTCACTCTTTTTGTGTTTTTTTTTAAAGCGGAATTGATTTTGAACTCCCATCAAATTTTGCAACAAAAATTCTACGTTGACAAATAAGTGTTTTCATAATAATTATAAACTTTTTTTGCCGTTCTGGGACTTAATTCTCATTGATAAATTCTGCTAATCGTAAATGGTAACGTAGGCTCGTTGGGAGTCCTATAACATTGAAGCGTCACGGGAGAATAGAATTCATAACTTCGGAAGTTGTTTTTGATATTTAGAAAATTATTTCACTGAATACTTTGAATTTCCTACCACAAGTAATTGATTTCCAAAGTTCGGTGTGACGTTGGCTATTGTTCAAGGGAGAAGGAATCAGTGTAAATACCAATGAAATTAATTAATGATATTTTTCCTACAATCTTTGAATAATTGCATTGGTAGGTAACGAATAACGATACCCCCATCGGATTATAAACTGAATTTTGAAAGGGTTGATGTATTCCGATAGGTAGTTCTATGCTTCTTAGCGCTGTTTAAATAGAGAGATATTGTATTAATTAATTGTAGATCTGTCGGCATTTGGTAAATATTTTGAAGTCCTTGAAATGCTATGATTGCGTAGACAATGGCGGGCGTGAGTTTGTTTTTTCAATTGTAGTGTAAGTGTTAACGCAGAAGCTTTTAGGCTTAATTACCATAAGGGTCGCGGGCTAGCGTGTCCAAAGTGCGACAGAGCGTGTCTTCGTGAGAAGAGAGTATTTGCAGAAATATGCAGATGCTCTGCCTAGCACTCCACTAAGCCCCTCGTCCATTACAATAAATTAAAAAATCCAAATAATACCCTGCTCTGTCATCCTGTCCAGCCAGGTCTCCTACTCATCCGCTCTGCCCTATCTCTTCTTCGTTCATTCATAGCATTCCAATTCAGGTTAATATATTTATCCCAAATTTACATTTAGAAAATGGTGCTATAGGTAATATTCATTTTTCAAATTTTGCAAAAATTCAAATTCAAATGCAAAATTTCTTGTTGCAAACTGGGTCTCGTTACATAGCTTGAGTTATGAGTTGATATTCATTGGAAATATAATATTTCGGAGTTCGATGGAGTTCAGTTATATTCAAAGAAACGGAAAACTTTGAGGCGACTGTAGTTGAGCTGCCTTTTGAGTTTGTCACATTACGCATGCATCTTTTCCCCTATTTTGTTTCTTGCGAGTGATCTCATCGAGCCGAAAGTCCTTCCCCTCCTCGCCTCGGCTCCTCTGACTCGAGACTCTTTTCCAGCACAAAAGCCTCTCCACATTTACATTCGGACTCTCGAGCTGAGCAGGAGCACCATTTTGCATGGCCAGAAGAAGTCCATTCTTTTCACGGCTACATAGAACGCCAGTGAGTCGGTCTGACAAGTCTCGGGTGTTTGCGATTTTCAAAAGACCGAGCTTTCGTTTGGAAGGAGCGAGTGGTAGTGGGACTGGGAGAGTGCCAATTTGTGTCATTTGCCTGATAACAGCTCAGCTGAAACGTCCTGCTCATTAAGAACAATTGGACCAGTCCTCTCCTCAGCTCGCACGCGGTTCCCAATTAAGGACCGGAAACTAGTTCTCAGATAAGAAATAACCCAGAATTAACTCAGGTATTTTGTCTTCCATTAGCGTGCTCTCAGCTTCTCAGGACACTGCACTGATTTAGCCTTTGCTTCCAGTCTAAACTAAAGCTGAGCTCAATAATTGTTCAATTACCGGTAATGACGTGAGGAGAGCGGAGACCAAGAAGGGCGTCCAGTCTTACTTTAAAAGTTTAAAAAGAGCGTATTTTTAAGACAAATTTCACGTCGAGTCAAGGAGCATTTGTGAAGAAATTACCTGAACGACTTGAGTTTTGAGTTCATTCCCCAAACTTCCATTGAAGCTCAAAGTGGAAAATTGTGTGAAGAAGTGTGATTCATTTGTCTTGTGTTCAAGAAAGGGCCCTTAAGTCCTCTCTGAGTTGGTCCAGCCAGGTGCTGTCTGTCTGTCTGTTCCTCTAGCCGTCTTCGCTCTCACTTTTCTGCTATAATCGACTGTTCTCATGAAACGTATTAATTGGAAAGAGGAGGGCACTTTTATTGATGACCGCGTCATCGTTATCATTACTTGCGTGCTCAGCACTTTTATGTTTCCGTCTTTATTTCTATTTTTATGCTCCAAGCATTAATCTTGCACTCGAAGAAGGACTCACGTTCTCATATCCGAGTTTACAGCACTGCCCTGAACGGAAAGGCAAGATTTTTAAATGGCATTCTTCGGTGCATGATTAAGCGGGCAATAGCATGGAAGCTCGAAGCTCAAAATTCTTTGAATTTATGTTTCAATTGTATTATATGTATTGTTTAAATTGTCGACACACCTGTTTCACTGGACATAAACCTCATGCATAATTTTATGCTAAGCAAGTTGTTGGGACTTGCTGGGATTGTTGGGTGCTCGTGAGTTGCGGGTTATCTGTGAAGAGCTGAGTCCGAATGTCCATCTGGACACTTAATTGGTGACTGACCACAAACGAGTCCGTAAACCGCACATTGAAACCTGTTTTCTTGCTTTTGCTTGCAGTGAGTTGGAGCTCTGATGATATCTGCTGCTGAGTGAGTCAAGAAGTTAATTCATTGTAATGGGCTTTTGGAAGTAAGATCTGTCTACTTTATTATTCTCAGACTCGTTAATTTATTACTCAAAACTTGTCTGTCTTCTCCCAGTCTGACGGAGGAAAGAAGGCTGTAATGGCTCCGTTTTACTACATTCACTAAATACATGATTCATGATCAACTCCCCAAAGGTAGTTACATAAATAAAAACGAAGCTTAATTGGCATTCTGAAGATACAAAAATTAAAACTATTCACTCAGACCTGCATGGGAACTTCTTGCAGTTTTCTATAAAAAAAATTGAGGTCCTTGGGTACGACCACTCCAACTTTAATTAAACATGAGCTAATCGGCAACACATTGTGAACGAGACCGATAAGGCTTGGCTCAAAATCGACTTGTCTGAATTTTTAACGAAGTTCTAATGGCTCGGAGTTGAATGATAGATTAACCTGTAGGCACAACTTCATTTTTCAATATTTCTCCTGCCTTGAGCGTTTTCGTAATTCCGATTTTTTTGGCTTTCCACTCTTTAATGCTCAGAAGTGAATTTTTCTTAGGTGCGTTGAATAGGCTTAAACGTTTCTTCTTTTTGGAATGATCCCCTTTGCTGCACCTCCATGTACTGCAGAGCAACTCGCCTTTCAGGTTTACAGCAGGTTTTACGGCCTCATAAACTGTTAATTTGCAGCTATTTATGCTGTATTTTCTGTACATAAACTTATTTAGTGTCTAGCCAGCATTTCCCGACAGATAACGGAAATAGAGTCGACTTTTAATGGAGCTCTAGACCTGCATTATGGAGCTCCAAATTGAAGTATAGAGAATCAAGTTTTCTGCATTGTGTCGTCAATAGTGGAATTGCTGGCAGTGTTGAGGATTAGCTTTGTCCTTCTGGGAAGATGTATTATGGAGATTAGGTGTTCTGTGGGCTGCTGGTTGATGGTGGTGGATAGGTGTGTCACGTGAGGAGTGGAGGAGCAGTTCTGCAGGCTGGCGGTTTTAATGCCGTGGAAGTGGAAGAGGCTGCTGCTGTCAGGGCAGAAGAACAGGCTCTGTTACATAACATAACTCTTGCTCTGGAAGATGTAATGACTTGACTTGTAATGTGTCTGTGTCCCTAATATTATATGATATCCTTCTCTCCTGATGTCTATCTGCGGGAAAAAGGATTGAAAAAGGTTGGGCTCAGCTGAATTTATTTCCCGTGTACCACCTGTTCTGATCCAAGTCCGTCTTCTTCTCTACCTTCAGAAGAAGAAGAAGAAGCACTCCATGTAATGCAAGAACTTCTTCTTCTTCTTCCATGTAACTCAAGAAAGGCTTCAGTTTTTGTTCTCTTCCTCGAGCAGCGTCTCACGTGGGTGGCTCATCTCTCGCCTTTCATTTATTACAGCCTGTCTCAGACAGGAAAAATAATACGCTTCCAGCAGCTAACTCCTTCAGCTCGAATCCACAGCAACTTCACGCAATAATTCCTGTGCTCTGAAAAACGTTTGTTTGAGGCTTTTGTCCACATCTCAGCATTTAACGTTTATTTCCACTTTCCCTTAGAAAGTCCCCTCTTCTGTCTCTTTCATGGCAAATTGTCACGCTGCTTGACTCTCGTGTTTAATTTCAAGAAAAGCGTAATGTGTAGGATCAACCAGTTGAATATTTCAAGAGCAGTGGCGATAGCGAGGCCAAGTCGTGGTTGCGGGTTGAAGGCTTGAATAGCGGACTGGGTAATAAGAATATTTTACGAGCTGAATAAATGGGACGGGTATTGTTTGGGCATGCGGGCAGGAGAGGAAGCTAGCTGGATTGGAGCTTGGAGCACAGGACGGTGACCGAGCCTGGGATCCGAATCCCTTCCATTGTTACCCAAGAACCCTTTCCTTTTTATTATTAGTTTTTTTCTGCCCTGGATCAGCCCTGAATTTACCTGGGCTGACGTCCTGAGATGCACGAAGATAGAGCCCGTCTTTGATGGGAAGCCAACTGATGCGGGCTACTTAGCAATTAGAGCCTTTGCGAGACAGCTACCCCGCTCTTAGAGTCAACTCATCCCACTCACTCACTCTCCCTTTCTCCAAGACGCCAGCAGAACGGGCACTTAAGCTCTATTGTGGGCTCTGCTGCCTGGTCAATGGAGCCTTACCTTTCTTTCCCCTTCGTTCTCCCTTCGGCCGAAGTACCTGAGGGAGAGTGAGTTGCGAGTCGAGTGATGAATCATCAGGATCTCGTCATTTGAATAGACGCAATAACTTGTCATGAGATGCATTTTCCAAATGTCTTTTCTCCATCAAACTCCGAGCGAGAGAGAGAGAGGATTCGGAACATTTATTTTACTACTTTTCGAGAGAGGATTTCAATTTGAATCCCTGGAAGGGAGGCGGGACGGAAGTGTAGATCCCCCATCCCAGATCATATCGTTCTTTACTCCGTTCCATCCACCTCGGAATTTTCCTATCTCTCTTCACAGCTCTGCCATTTCGCTCGAATTCCAATTCGAGCTTCTGAACAGGAAATGCTCGCGTTTTATGACTATTCTTAATCAACGTTTTCACTATTGAACTCAGACATATGTAATTTGGGCAGAGTGAATTTTGAGTCAATGTTGCAGTGTTGCGTTGGTGGAGGCTTGGCTGCTCTTCCACTGCTGCTGTCTCTCGTCATGTCTCACAAATTATTCAGGAGCAAATAGTACGCTCCCATGCTTTTCAGTTTTGGGCTTGTGCGTAGGCCTCTGCCATGTAAGACTGAATGGCTCTCCGTGAGGCAGAAGTCAAATAATGATTTTGATTGTCGTTGATAGCAGAGAGAAGTCCACTTGAATTGTCCATTGTCTCCTTCCCAAATGGAGACCCGCTAAGTGTCCAAATACGGACTTGAGTGTGACTCGCTCTCTGGCACTCAGCTCTTGCTTACTTGCTGCAATGTTTGGCCATCCTCTCGCATAGCCTGAGACCTTCATGTTGAAACAATAGCTTGTCAATCCTGTAAACTGTTTTTGCCATGCAAAGGCCAAAAGTATTACAGTCGAAGACGTTGGACAGGAAAAAAAGGGTTTCGGTAATAGCAGGAATCAAGATTAGACCTAAGAAAAGCCCATATGTCTTGCTATCTAGAGACTTCTTGGGCCTCACGTACGCGTTGACGGACGTGTAAGCGATTCCAAGTCTGGCTGCAGAGCAAGGAACCTTTTCAGGTGAGTTAGGGTTATTTCCTGTTCGTCGTTCAGCCCACTGTTTTATTGCTTCGTGGACTGTCCGGAAACTTTCATTACGGCCTTCTTCATGACCCCTGTAATACTAGGACATCTCCCCAGACTCGTAATTATGATTAGAGCTTTCAGCCAGAGGACAAATGCTCTGTTTCACCTTCAGCCTGCTATTAGCCCCAGTCCCACTTGACAGGACCATCAATTTACAAACTACGCGTAGACGGCAATGCCACTCTGCTTCCGTCTCCTCAACAAACCCATTTTCTGTCGCCCATCTCACTCAACCAACCCACATTCCACTCAAATTTTGGCCAGCTCAAATTGTGGCTCATTCCATAGTTAAACGAAGTGTTCCCGTAATTGGAGGGAAGCGAAAGTACTGATTTCCAGAACTTCGCTCGAGCACAAAGCGATTTCATGTTCGAGATCGTTCCGCGCTCGTTTGCGTGTAAATATTGGAAAATGCTGGAAAAGTAATTTTAATGATATGAGGGACACGTGGGACGCTGAAGGAGGCCCAAGTGGAAGAACTCAATTTGTGGATACATTTTTAACAAGGCTCGCATCGCATTCCTATTTCCTCTCCTTGGATTTCTCAGATATTTCCAATCCAAGTCATCATTATAGAGCATTTCAGATTTGTATTTCCTATAATTTATCCTGCATGCTCTTCTCTGAAAGAAGGCAGACATGCTTTTCGGGGCCTCGTCGTTAGTTGTGCTCGGGGAGTGTGGGATTGGAATGAGGGCTGGTGCCCGGGGATCTTCTCCGCTTCCCGTTTGTCACCGCCAAAGTATCCATTTCTGTCAGGACCAGCCCTCCAAATTGCACTCACTCACAGAACAATAATACATGTGTTTCTAACAGCCATTTCTAGACTCTGCTTCTTCTCAGAACGAATAACTGAAATTCCGGTTCTCTGTCAAATTCCTGCACACTTTCAAGCTTTTTTCGAGCAAGAGCTGAGGTGTTCGAGTGCATAGTTAGTCCGAGGCTGTTGGTGCTAATTGAGGTTGTGAAGGATCTGCTTTGATTACGGGTTCTTTATTGGCTGATAAAGTGCTGGCTGGCTGGAAGTCGGCTGGCGGTGTTGTGAGTAAACAGACGAAGAAGGTGGTTATTAGGCGAGAGGCGGAGGATGTACGTTTCGTTGATTCTTGATTTCTATTGTTACGCACAAGACAGATTTATCGGCTTTTCCTGCCAATATCCTCTTGTATGGGAGTTTCCCTCGACGGAAGAAGGGCTACATTTTTTCATTTTTTTTATCATTACCCGGGCCAGAGCAGAGCTTCGTCCATGTCCGTGCATGGCTGTGCATACTAGGAGTCACATTATTTTCGCCTGCTCAACTTCACACATGGAGGGAATAAGACCGTCAAAGCTCCACTCCCTCTTTGCCCGCCGTATCCACCAAAAACGAGTTTTTATCTCAACTGAACGAGTTTTTATCTCGGCCCAGCATCTAAATTGGTTTCTCTTCTCCACGAATATGGACGCCTCGCTAGGCTGGCATTATCTCCGTCCATTACTTTTCACAACCCATCCGTCGTCCTCTGCTTCCACTTCCATCCAAAGCTCACCTTCTTCCAAATAGCACTGAACATTCTGAGGAATTGTCTCATCTCAGCTCGCAATTGAATTTCCTGTAATCTCAAATTCCGTCAGACGCAAACAATTATTAAATCCATCACCGAATCCATGAGCCGTGTAGCCGACAAGCGCCTTTCTCAGGGTTACTCGGGTCAAATTTCTCTATTTCCGAACTTCCAAGAAGTTCTAATGCCGCTTATGAATGTTCCAATCTGTTGCATCACGAAATTTCGCAGACAGCGAAGCGCCAGGTGGTCAAGTAATTCATAAATTGGCCTGTAAGTGGAAAGCAGGTTTGATTAGGCCAATTTCCTGCAGTTAGTTGTAAGTTGTTTGAATTACAAGCAAAAGGTGAAGGTTTCCTGTGCGTAGGAGGGAGTTACATAATTCTCCTAATTGCCTTCTGCTCTCACACACGCTGGCTCTCCAGCCTACTAGTTAAATATTATGTAGTTATTGCTTATCCCGGCTAATCAGCTCCGTTCACGAGAGCAGCCCGTTTGATTGTATCTATTTGTTTTCTGTCTTAATCAGGTGCAGAAGAGGTGCGTTAATGAGAAAACTCCACTCCCGTCCAGGCCACTGAATTACAATAATGCGCATACTAATGATTCACTCCGACCGATCTCTATCTCCAGCAACTGCAGCATAATGAGGGGAAGCAGTTTATGATGCTGGCCGTAATTGTACTCAAGCCCACTGTGTGTGTTCGGTTTCGTTTCTGACTAGTTTAATTAGTGGACGAGGTGTTGGAGTTCATTATCGAGCTCTGCATCGATTCCAGCTCTGTAGTAGCACTAATTTCTAGTCCTTTATGACCTTGTTAGCCTCCCTCTTTCACTGTAACAACTTAGTTAATAGATTGTGGACGCTGAATGAATGAGTGCCCATTCATCACTCTCCATGTCATTCCACTCCTGTGTGTTCGTAGTGAGCTAATCAGGGCGGAAGGCACCTCCATCGAGCAGCCTGTTGCTCTCTCTGCTAATAAACTATTAAGGAGTCCGATTAATTATAGCTCCAGTCCTGATAAGTGAGTGTCTGTCTTCGTGTCTGTGTTCTCTAAGTAGTATAGTTCTATAATAGCTAAGCTATACTGTCCTTGTGTACGGGCATTAGTCTTGTAAGGCGCTGCTCGGAAATGAAAGCTCTTTGGGAATGAGTAATGATCCTCTGCCTTTCACCGCTTTCTCCCGCGAAAGGAGTCGGAAGCAGCCAGTCTGCGTCGTCGTCATCTCCTCCTGTCTGGCATGTTGTCTTGGAGCGAGGTATAGAGTTCCTACGTAAGTTTCTGACGAGTAGGAACTTCATACCGTGCTCTTCGTCTTGCCACTAATCAGCTCTCCATCAAAACAATTAATTAACTTCATCACCCAGCACTCAAGCAGTGGACTCAAGAGAAGGCTTCACTCAAGACACACTAGCATTAAGTCATTTAATTATGTGCTCACTCGTAGTTCTGTGTTGGATTAGCCATTATCTCGAAAATTACTGTTTTGACTTGCTGTATTATTTATTCTGACTGTAAAATTGTATTATAGGAATATCAGTAGAATGGGTGCTTGGCCGCGTGAGAACAATGGTATTTTAGTATTTGGGTGCAGGTGGAAGTCAGGCCCTGGTTTGTTGTCCACAGTCGTTTTGTTGTTCGAAGTGGGAACGAGAGCATTTCTATTATTTCTGAGCGGCGTCGAGAGTTGTGTGGCTCTTGTGTTTGCTAACAATGCCAAAGGCTCCCTCATTTGTATTCCGACGAGTCCCTCCCTCGGCCTCGTCCACTGCACGGCGGCCATTTTTCTTTTCTCACCGCTTCCGCTTCCGCTCCATTGTTTAACACTAACTTACTCCCAGTCCGCTCATCTTTCAACCATTTCTATGTCTGCTCTTCCAATTCGATTGCATTGCTCCTAACTCACAATTATGCTCAATTTATTTTTCCCACACTGTTAATGAGGCTCCGGGAAATAGTGGCTAGCTTCTGTGTGTTTATTTAGTTGAGTAGAGCAAAGGTCGAGCCCCCTGAGGTTTTCAGCCGACACTTTGAATAAAAGCCGGAATGGAGAAGCATAATTAAACGTCCTCATTTGACTCCTTGTAGTGACTGCAAACAACTGTATCTTGATCGCCTCGTTAGGCAAACAAAGGCCTTGTTCCTGTCCCAGAAGAAGCCTGTCAACTCCTCATTAACAAAGCAGATAATATTGAATTTCTCATGCACAAAAGAAAGTCCCCAAAAACTTTTTCCAAGATTTTTATTTTTTTCTGACAATAGGCTGAGTTGATTGAGTGGAGTTGCATGACAGACTCGTTCTCAGAAATAAATGAGATAAATGTTAATCTTAATCACTCACTCCCGCATTGTCAAGCAGTCAGTCAGGCAGTTTTCATGCAGGAAATACGTCTAAAAGCTATTTTCGATTAGGAATTGCCCTGTTCGAAGTCTTGCTTGACTCCGTTCTGTGGAGCTGGTGCAGATCAATGCTTCTCGCTCATCACCAATTTAGAAACTTCTCAAGAATTCATCAAAAAAGAAGGGAAATGGAAAAGAGGCAGGCAAACAGCACAAGTTGACTAACAAGAAAAGTTTGTTCCATAGAAGAGAAAAAAACTCATAAAAAATGGCTGCTGGTAGTTCGTTCAATTGAGATATGAGACATGCTGGCTCCTTGACTTCTTGCACAACTCCGTTCTTATTTATTATTAGTGACGCTGACTAGGAAAACGAGCTAATAATTTAATCATGTGGCAGTCAGGGAATTGGAAAAATAGATATTGCATGAAACGACCGTTTGGATCAAGCGTCGTCAGTATTTATTACATCTCGCACGGAAGTCGTTACGCAGTGGAGCTTATGGAACAGGTAAATAATTCGTGTATTCGCGATCCAGAACTAGTCTGCTGATTATTTGTTGGTAAGTAAGTGGAGGGGATCAGATGAGACTGTTGGACAGACTGCCGTGATCCCGGCAGGGTAGCGGGACTTCCTTTTCAGCTTGGAATTCACAGGGTCCCTGCTACTACTTGTTTGTAAAGGATGCACTCATCTGCATACAAAGCACTCGACTTGCTCTGAACAGCCAGTACTACGACTACCTTGGATCGGAAGCCCGGCTGGTGGCAGAGTTGGATTATTTTATTTATTATGAATATGCAAATCTCTGCAGAGAGCTGCTGGAGGAACATTGAGAGAAACAGAGAGCTCTATTCTTCCTCTGTTTTCTAGCCCCTGTTCTTCTGTGCGGAGTCATTCTCGAATTTCTGTTTTGTTGGCCCATCATTGTAGTCCGCCGTGTATTAAGAGGAACAAAACAAGAGTGAAGCCTCTGAGCGCCTCGGCTCGTATTCATTACATCATTCATGCAAAAATCCATTATGAAAACATGACATGACCCGCCCAGATCCATGTACAACTAATGTATGCATGCGAGAGGGGCACCGGAGCAGCCAGGCAGGGAACAACTTCCAAATATGCAGACTCTCTCTCTCTCTTTCAAATTCCATTTCAGTCCAAAAGGAAAAGGTAATTCTCGCTCAACAACGCCCAAAGCTTCAATAAAATAAAAACTTTGTTCTGCTGGCGTGTCTCGCAAAGACATTTCGTAGCCCTGTTTATTTCCACTTCGACCCCAGCTCTCCTGAGACTCACTAAATCCACTTTCTTGTCCGCTGCAATTCAATCTAATTATCCAGAATGAGGATGGAACACCCAAATTAACTCAGAATTAGTTCATTCACTTAAGTCCCACTCCCACTACTGCTCGTCGCATGCGAGGGAGTTCTTTAAAAAGAATTACTTCCTAATTGACACACAATGAGTCTGGCTACACGGCCTAATGAACTGGCGGACTTCTCAATTGACTGCTAAACGAAAGCACCGTCTAGGCCGGGGTTTCGGTTCCATATCCGATCCGGAATGTTGATTTTCTGCCTGTGTTTTCTGTTGTTCTATTGTAATCGAGTGGTAGTCTAGTGGTCAGATCGTAAAGGGAGCGGTGAGCTTATGGAATGGGCGATAATGCTTCTCGCACGCAAAATCCTGGACTTGGAAATGAAGTAGTCCTTCAATTGATTTAAGTGGCCTGCCGTTCGTGTTTGTTGGATCTAAAGATTATTATGAAACAGTCAACTTTGTGGAGAAGAGAGCTTTTGTATGAACGTCGTTCTGTATTGGTCAATAGGAAATTAAGAAGTAGTCCTGGTGGTGGACAGATAAATAGTACAAGCCAGCAGACTATGGAAAAGTGCGTACCGAGTCCGGGAACAATGGACTCTTGTCCTGGTCGTATTGATCCGCTACTGCTACTTTATTTCTTCCCTCTGCTGTCAGTTTGTAGTCCAACATCTCATGAGGCCAGGCCCTGCCCCTTTCTCGATTCTAGCTAGATATGCTCATGCATTCATGTGGCTAGTACATACATACTCGAGTTGTTGGACGGATATTCGGGTATTCAGGAGACATCGAGGCAGCCAGCCCCAACGCTGTTTACTCTCTCCTCTCGTGTTGGCTACACAATGAAGCAGGAACTTAATTCTAGTATTTCAGCTTTTAATGATAGACCATCCGAGTCCAGTCCACAGTTCAGCTGAGGCAGCCAGCCAGCCCCAACGCTGTTTACTCTCTCTTCTCGTGTTGGCTACACAATGAAGCAGGAACTTAATTCTAGTATTTCAGCTTTTAATGATAGACCATCCGAGTCCAGTCCACAGTTCAGCCTGCATTATATCCCAGCCAGGTATATGTGCAACGAAGAATGAGCGGAACCAAGTCAATAACGGCTGATTTGATAAGAGCTGTTCGGAAGAGTGTGCTTAGATTGCTAATTGCTCTGACGGTAGACGGACTCTGAGCACGCTGGCAGCTCTGAGCAAACAGAGATCAGCTCTGATATCCAATTACGAGCTGTTAGTGCATTACGCAGCTACTTGTAGGCCCGTAGTGTATCAACACATCAATTAAATATCAGACATAAGTCTTCATAACTACCTGCTGCCTGCCTGCATGGAATTACAAGAGTCGTGATTCATAAATCATGCCTTGAGAAGGTTCCTTCTCTTGCTCTCCTGGGAATCAAATTAGCCCCAGGAAGTAATCATCACAAAGATCAAAATATTCGAAACGAGCTCCAATAAATTCCAGGAGGCTTGTTTATTAATTACGGCTCACGAAGCACTTGAGCTAATATATTGTTTCGTGATCAATTTAGTCCTACCGGGGTTAGTCGTTCTTCGATCTGATTCCGTCCAAGAATGCATGTTTCGTGTTATGTCTGAGTTCTGTTATGCTTTTCCTGGGCTATTAAAGTTCTGAGCTGAGTGCTTGTTGAGGGTGTTGGTCTTATTAAAAGCTAATGACATCTTGAAACAAGCGAGCGAGTGACAAGTTGTAGCCAGTTAACAACTAAGTAATAAAACGCCCAACTTTCTAAATTGGAAATGCGAGACCGGAGAAGGGAAAATCCAATAAAAATGGCGTCTTCTGTTTGGCTGCGTGCTTGTTCCGCTTGTCCCTTGAGAAGCGTCTGAGCTGAGCTGGGATTGGCATGAGAAAGTATTGGGAAAGCGGAGGAGGTGCAAGTGCGAGTAATGAGATGTACAAAAGTTTGAGCTGGGGAAGGAAAGAGACGAGAAGGGGAATGAAGGCTATCAGTTTCTCTGTTTCGGGAACTGGTGCCTTCGTTCCCAGCAGCTCCAGATCATCACTCATCTTCACAAAGAAGTGCCCACCTCCACTCAACACTCTCGCTTTCCTTTCTTCTCAGCACGACTCACGGAGAAAGCTCTGATTCTACTCACACAAGCTCCAGAAACCCAGGCCACGCACTTAAGCTGTCTGTGGTAGGCGCTGCAGTGAGGGCACTATGGCATCGCGTCATCTGATTAGCATATCTAATTAGCCCTGTCCTCTCCCAACCTCCCCGCCTCTCATTAATCCACGCTCTACTACTTACTACCTCTCTGTTCTGAACTCGGCTAATGGGAAGTACATGATTTTAGTGTGGACTCATCCCATTGACGGAAACAGCGTGAGAGCGAATTGATTTTCACTTAGGAACTCGAAAACGCTGACTTGTGTCCATGTTTTCATGTGGCTTGACCATGACACTGTCTCCTGTCATTAGAGCCAACAGAGCGGACCGTGTCCACGAATAGGGAAGCTACCCTGCTTCTTCTGTTGTACGCAATCTAGTCGAAGTGCTGGGACTCCCCGACGAACGACCTGTCTGTCTTCTGCCGAACATCACATCACCAGTCGAGCTTTTGTGCTCCTTCCACCTGGATATATGCATGTATGCATATCGACTGACTCAGCCTACAAATAAATCCACTGACTTCCACTCACTTCAATGAAAATTCAACTAGACTTCGGCAATGGAATCAGATGAACCAAAAAACGGGGTAGCTTCAATAAATCTGTCGTAGAACTTGAGTCAAATTAGAATTTATGAACGCTCTGTGCATTCTACCAGTGTAATTGGACGCCTAATGCAAATTTAGCTATACTTTTTGGATAGCTAATATTTTAGCTTAGAATTTTTTACTTGAATAAAAATGGTGTATAAGCATGGAGGCAATGTCCGGCCTACGACGGTCCTAGTATTTCGGCGCATGCAACTGCTAATCCCAATCACTTTCGTTCAATTTACTGGCAGAATGTGGGAGTTATCTGTTGGAACGACGTGATGTCTGAGATTGGTCGTAGGTAGACACTTTTGTTGGCTGGTTGTGTGCATGGACTTGTGTCATCGTGACATGGCAATCTCGGATCTCCCGAGAGACAGGAAATCAAAGACCTCCAATTGATTACAGTTATTGCATGATTGGATTTGTGGCTCTGAAATGGACTTGAATTGGAAGATTGGAGACCAGAGCCCAGCGCCGCATTACCAGCCTCATCAACTCAATCCCTGACATCTTATCCCCATTCAGACTAAACTGACAAACCGCAGGAAGACGCTTCACTTTCGCTTTCAGAGCTCAGCTCTATTCCTTGGGCACCGTCTGCTCTTTTCAAGTCCCTTCCACGTAATAATCATATTATTATCATTTCAGGCTTTTGGGCAGGTACTTTGTTTCTCAAACTGCTTGACAACAGAACAGAAAGGGGCTCAGGCCCAATTCCGAGCTTAAGACTTCCATCCGTCCCTTTGCATTATCCAGAAGAAGCAAAAGAGTTGAATGCAGGCTGGGGGGATTGAGGGCTGTTTCTCTGGAGATTGGATTATTGGATTGGATTCAAATTGGCTTCCAAAGAAGAAGGGCCTCAATAGTAATTTCGTTCTCGAGTAATCCGAGCATTTCTCCATTACACAGCGTCTCAAGTCAGGTTCTGCAATTCATGTCGACCTTTCCCTCAGCAAACTCCCGCACTCCGTCGCGGACGCGGAAGTCAGCTGAAACTCCGCCTATTTAAAAAAAAAAACAAATTTTTAGTCGTTGCGATTATGCAAATTTAAGTCCCTTCCACGTAATAATCATATTATTATCATTTCAGGCTTTTGGGCAGGTTTCTCAAACTGCTTGACAACAGAACAGAAAGGGGCTCAGGCCCAATTCCGAGCTTAAGACTTCCATCCGTCCCTTTGCATTATCCAGAAGAAGCAAAAGAGTTGAATGCAGGCTGGGG
>VNWX01000411.1:0-22695 GCA_009869905.1 Ceratophysella communis | reverse complement strand
AGTGCTGGTCTGACCTTCTGGTCCCAAGCTGCCGGAAGGTAGGTGAAACCTGCCGTAGGCATGAGGCCGCAGGCCGAATGCCGCAGGCAGGTTTTTTACAGGTCAAATACTGAATAATTTTTGACCTTGAGACGTGCTTTAATCAGCCGGTTGGTAAATTTAATTATTTTGATAAAATACAAAAATTAATTCATAATTTAACTAGTTTCTATAGTACTATTCTTTGCTAAATTAACTAAAATGTGGATTTAGTTTGTTCAAAGTCTGTAAAAAAAATTGTGTGAAATAAGTACCCTAACTTAAGCACGAAGTTTAGAAATTTCGCCTGACTAAACCATGATTTTCCCTAAACTATGGCTCCTATTAATTAGTAAATAATATCTTCAGGCTGAATGCCATCCCATGACGTTGATGGCTTGTATTTACTATTAGCCCAATTAATTAAAAAACCCTCAAACTACTTCCCTGAACAGTTAAAAACCGCACTTACACCTACGACATGCCCCTTTGTATGCCTTTCTATTCTAGTTTAAGAGAAAGCTTTAGGTTTTAAACTTTCTAACACCCCCCAGCCCACAAAAACTCCTGTATTTGAGAATGTAAACAAATGGTGGGAGAAGACTGAAAGAGAAAACCGCATCATTAATAAACCGTGAGGAAAGCCTGAATGAAATTTCCTCTACATGAATTACAGATCCACAGAATAAACCTGCCATAGTCATTTACATAGGTACATATAGGTCTACCCGAACTTTCTCCTGTGTACCGTACTTCCCGTGCTAGCAAATCCATCCCGCATTTTGCATCTTTGGAGCCTCGGTCTACGGAATGTCCAAATGGACTAGGGGGTTCAAGAATTCTAAAATTTCTTAAGCAACTAACAGAAAGGTTGAAGGCTAGGGGTTTTGGGAGCGGAAGTGAGACCGAGTGGCATGGTAGTGCCAAGACTTTCTTGTGGTTTGTTTGCACGTACAGATGGAAAAGAGGGGCTTAAATTAGTGCATTGGACTTTTGCTTGGTGAAAGTTGGTTAAAAGACGGTTCGTCGCAGTCGAAATGCCAAATTGCTTAATAGATTTCATTTTTTGAATATCAGTCGTTTACGGAATTTAAGTTAGGTTAAGGTCTGGTCAGGTCAGTTAAGGTCAGTTCAGGTCAGGCCATCATTTAAATTAGTTTTGATTCTAGAATTATTAAGGCTTCTAATGCTCGAAACTTCGGTAATCGGTAGTGGTGAATGGTCGGCCTGAATTTCCTAAACCCAAACGCCGAAATACCACAAAATCTCTCAGCTAATTCCCGAGCTAAGGCCAAATAAAGGTCTATCCACTTCTAGTCGAATGGACCGCAGAGGAATTGAGTTCATTTACATAGAGTTCCAGGTTCCAGAGGTCTCCGGAATTCCTGTTCTAATGGGAAGCAAATAAATAAAATATGTCTATTGACTTTCCAACTCTTCGTTGTCTTCTTGGTTTCCCGGTTTCTTGAGGTTTTGGAATCGAATCTTAAGGTTGACTTGGTTGGTTCTGTCCTGACAGATTTGGGACCTGAATCTTGTTTTCTATTCTACCAGGGAAATGGAAATTGGGGACAAGGATCAGCTCGAGAGCTTTGGCTTTGGCTTAGGGATTTTCTGCAGGTCACCGGCTGTATGCATCGATAAGCTTATTTTCTTGAATTTTCTGTGATTTAATTGCCGAATAAAGAATAGATAAGATTTAACAGCCAACACTATGTTTAAGCTGATTTACTAATTTTACTGCGAATATTAACATTTTAATTCTGAATTTTTTAAATGGCTGTTTACGCATAAGCGCTCGATAGCAATTTGCGAATTCGTAACTCCGTCGTATTACGCCATTGTAGTCACGTAAAAGGCGCCATTCAATGAATTCACATGTTGGAAATTTTATTAATATTTAATTCGTAATGCTGCGTTCAGTTATCTTGTTTCCATTGCAACCACGCCGTGCTATTGTTTGTTTGGTATCAAAATTACGACATTACTGCTGACTGCCGCCATTGCTGAAAAGCATGCATGCATGGTCACTTGTGTTTGTGTCTCTGTAGCGAGCGGACGTACGTCAAAGTGAGCTCTCCAGTAATTATTTCTATCTTTGGAAATTTTGATCTCTCGTCAAGAAAATGGCAGCGGAAGTAGTTCGTAGGGTTAGTCTCAAGTCATCTGATGACAAGATCTTCCAAGTGGACCTAGACGTGATCAAGATGTCTGTTCACGATCCGAACGATGTTGGACGATCTCGGACAGGAGAACAATGAGGAAGCCATTCCACTTCCTAACGTCCGCAGTGAGA
The DNA here is from genome assembly GCA_009869905.1 of Ceratophysella communis. Lineage (NCBI taxonomy): Eukaryota > Metazoa > Arthropoda > Collembola > Poduromorpha > Hypogastruridae > Ceratophysella > Ceratophysella communis. The sequence goes on along the minus strand of VNWX01000411.1, from coordinate 20,381 downwards.
TCTTGGCCAAGGTCATTGACTGGGCTACTCATCACAAGGATGATCCACCGGCTGTTGAGGAAGATGACCAACGCGAGAAGCGGACCGATGACATCACGCCGTGGGATCAGGAGTTTCTCAAGGTAAGACATTTTAAATTTGAATATTCGCGCCGCGGCTGTTGACCTGACGCTTTTCACATAAGCTGATAGAAGCTATGACCTAAGCAGCATTGACCGGTAACGTGTTAGGTCGTTGACCTTTTGGCTGATGAAACCTGACCATGACCTGTCCACTTTTCTGTTCATTCTGATCTAATCCTTGCAATTCTTGATTCTCCTGCAGGACATCGGCCAGCCCGTCCTGTTCGATCTGATTTTGGCTGCCAACTACTTGGACATCAAGGGACTCTTGGATGTCACTTGCAAGACGGTTGGCTAACATGATCAAGGGCAAGACGCCTGAGGAGATTCGCAAGACGTTCAACATCAAGAATGACTTCACTCCTGCTGAAGAGGAACAGATTCGCAAGGAGAACGAGTGGTGTGAGGAGAAATAAACAGTTTCAACTTGCAGTCAGCATGGAAACGAAGCAAAAACGCTTACCTACACTACGAAAAAATGAAAACTCACAACCAAGAATCTTAAATTCTAAACTTACAAATTTTCTATTACATATTCTACGATATTCTTTCAACTTTGTATGTCGTGAGAAATTTTCAATTATGAATTAAAATCCTGTAATCTCTAAAAAGTCGTCCCTGATTGAATTTGTGTATTCAAATCATTTTAAATCTGGTTAGGTCAGATTAGATTTATAGCCGCGATGAATCAAAGGAAGCGTGTAGGCTTAATTAAGTCTTACGAATAATAAAACGAGGCGTGAAACCTCACTCACCGAGAAGTGTAGAATGGGTGACGTGACATTGTCACTGAGTCCATTGGGTAGAATAGCAGCTCGACTGTCCAAGTCATAGACACTGAAACTTTTGACAGGTCCATTGAGGACTTGAAGTGACTTTTCCAGTGTGGGAATGTCATTTCCAGAACATTGGATGTGCAATTGATCGTCGAGCACGAAGCAGGAACAGAAAGGGATTTCTTGGTAGGACGGACAAGTGATTTCACCCCAACTCACACCCCAGTTCAACGTCATTGAGATCAGCACCAGCTCACCCAACAAAATCCACCACTTTTGTAAACTCATCTTCACTCAAATACAACTTTTCTTCCTGGCACGCAACAACTTTCTCCAAGTCGAATTTTAAGGATTCTGCGAGAAAAGGAAGGTGGCGATTAGGTGATTTTGGGTTTTATCAGAGAAAATTGGGCGGAATTCGGAAATGCGCTTCAAAGCGCTTAGAAAATCGCGCGGACCTTGACCGTTAAATTGGTAGGTTAAACGCCATTCGAAAATTAATAATTTTAAAACAAAATAGTGATCCTATATTTTAAATTAGGTAAGTCTCTGTCGCACTTCTCGAAACTTTCAATTTCAACCTAAAAATTTCCGCCCAATCTCCGCCGCACAATTGTCGCAACCCCACTTACCTTTCTACTTTCTCTCTCCCCCCCCTATGCCTTCATTATGATTGACACTTCCACGTTATTATTATTTTTTCTGTACCTTCTTCTTCTCTCCTGCCTTCACCCAAGTTTCTTCACGTAAACTTCGTGCAAATGTCAAAAGTGTGGAATATTTTTTTTCGTCTTCTCAGAAACGAGAAAAATTGCTTGGCTCAACTTTCAACATCAACATTTCAAATATAAAAAGACGTGGAGAACGTTTTGAATTTTGATCACTCAGCGTCATGTCAGAGCTGCTTTCTTTGGTTCTTCTTCGCAGGGTAGCAATAAACATTGGTTATGATGAGCCAAGCTGAATTCTGTGTACACGGCAGTTTTTATCGAAGCACGCTCTACGAGAGCATTGACAGACGAATTCTGCGTGGAAGGCTCTTCATGTAATCGTACTCGGGGGTAATGCGGAAGCAGGGAAATCTCAGAGGAGAAAGTCCGGAATGGAGTCAAGGATTTTTATGATGGGTGTCTTCGGGAATGTTTTGCGTAGCAGTTTTCCATGAAATCTGACGATTTTGATGGGTAGACTCTATGAAGATCCTCCGGGACTTGCAGAAATTAGATTATTTTTGATTTGATTCCAAAATCACGGATTGCGTAACCTGTAAGTCAAATAAAATATTTATGCCATTAATTAATCATTATTGTAGTGACACTTACTTATTAGTTAGATCTGCTATGTTCAAATGGGACGCTGCCTAAACCATTCAGAATTTTAGGTTAATTATCCGATGCGGGGCTGACGTGCGTATTTAAAAAACATTTACGAATTAATGCTTTCTCCTGCTAAATTTATGCACGAAGATTTATTCATCCAACCCTAATAAGGTGCCCTTTAAACCCTTCTTCAGGAAGAGAGTCACGTTAAGTGATAAGTTACACTTACGATTACGTTAGAAGCTATTATAGACGAAAGATAGGGGTTGCTTTTCGTTAGATTGCAGCATTATTAGATGAATATACGTGATAAACGGACGATTCTTGGTCAATTGGGTCTCTGGTGTTTGGTTGAAGCATTTGGCGTTATTGCAAGCCTAACTTAAACGACCAGGGTCAACTAACCGTGCTGGAACCCCCGGAGAAAGCAACCTAGTAGTAGTTTATGAGGCCTCTAAATTACGAGTTAAATGGCTCTCTCTCTACTACGTTTCCCTATCTTGGGGAAGTAGAAAGCAATTAAACTCAGTATTTATTTGAATAGCTTTGGAAGAAGGGGGATATGAATTTTAGTTTTTTTAATTCAAAACTTGTGCCAGAGGAGAGAAGGCATTTCCATGACTCGACCCAGTGTAAATCATGGAGAAAGGAAGGGCATTACGGAGGAAAATGTAAATGAGAAAGTGTGTATGGAGCATTATGGAGAGCTAGATTTCAATCTGCATGCCCGTCAGCGTCAGGCTCTCTAATTAACCATGTGTAACTGCATATTTGGAACTTAATTAGAGCTTGAATGTTCCTGTTTCTAGGAGTACTAACAAAAAGGGCAAGGTAGGAGGGGAGATGTTTAAATGGGCGATTCCACAATAATTAATATCCTGTGCAGTTCAACTTAATTTAGATTTATTAGAAAATTCTGTATTACATATATTTTTCAGAATTAAAGTATAGGTAGCAAATAAACGGTCTCGAAGAAACACCTAAAAATTTGTAATGTCGAAATTGTTTTTAATGCATTTCAATAATTTTCGCTCAGCGTTAAAATATTCAAACACTTTGCTTATAAACGTGTCATGAAATAAGCACTGAATGAGATTGACACTTTAAAGCATAGAATTGAATTAAACAAATGCATTATTCGGAGTTAGGCACTTAAGCACGTCAGAATGCCTCAACATAACGCTATTGCGAATCAAACATTCCAGGGAAATGCGTAATATTCAATTAACGCTTAAATTAATATGTAAATTTTCATAATGCCCTTTCAAATTTAACTTGACACTGTCGTCATCGTCAGAATCGCATTAGTCTGCGTAACACATGAGTGAATAATGCAATAAGCATGTATTTCAATGAAAATTATTACCGAGAACGCGAAGCTTTAAGAATTCGTTAGCTGAATTTATTGGAATCAACTGAGCATACGCACGTGGCCTACAGTATATTTTATTATATGGATTTCAACGCCAGTATCTAACCTGAAAATGATTCGCATCAAATAAGCATTTGCTTCGGTTAAATATTTAAAGTTCATATTCAGAGACTGTTGTATCCGTAACTGATCTAATGAAATCAATACTAAAATAGTATATTTCTCGCTGCACAATTACACAGAAATATATTACACCGAAATTCTCACACTTAAAACCCGAACATAAGCCGAACAGCAAAGAGATGCAGTGAGTAGTGAGCGGAGTACAGAACATATAACTCGAAACTACAAAGAAATAGTATTTTCCCTATGTGCCTTTCACTTCCACTTTCTCTCCTTTCTCCTCTGACATGTTCAAGATTAATGAATCCACTTGAATTCACTTCACACTCGACGAGGAAGGGCGGACTTGAAGTGTTCACTGCATTTAATGCACTTCTATTTCCTGCTAGGATCTTCCTAAATACAATCTCAAACTACTGTTCAGAACAAGGTTTACAACTGTGTGTACCAAAGACTTGGCTTTCGCTGTCGACTTTGGCAGTGCTTCCAAGAAGCGTAAAAGGTGCCGTGTATTTCGCAGGTTTACGGACGATTCGTAAACAGAATATATATTTTAGCGTAATTAAAATGGCTGGCCATCTTTAAATGTTTATCTAAAATTAATTTTTATTTAAATTCATTTACACAAACGGCAAATCGCGAAAGCAAAAACGTGGAATCGTCCAAGACGAAATGACGCTAATTCCTGTATAGCCTGTAGTTCTGTTTCGCAGACAGATTCCTATTGAAGCATTTCTAGTTTTTTTCTCGTATTTTCAGACTTGACTATATAAGAACTCCCTGGTCTTTCCTTATGTGGTAAAAAAGCAATAAGACAAAATTTGCCGACATTTTTTTGCTTCCTGCGGCTCCTACTTTATGTTTCCTGCCTAGCTACCTTCCGGTTTCCCTTCTTCAGCCCATTTACAGACTAGTTGAGGAAAGATTCGAGATAAGAAAAGAAGCTTTTCGAAATTCTGTGAGACTTTTTCAGTTCGGATAACTGATTGCTTCGCAAACTGTCTACGGTCAAGTCNATTTACAGACTAGTTGAGGAAAGATTCGAGATAAGAAAAGAAGCTTTTCGCAATTCTGTGAGACTTTTTCAGTTCGGGTAACTGATTGCTTCGCAAACTGTCTACGGTCAAGTCGGACAGACTACGCAGTATATTGCATTGTTCGGACTTGATTTCTAGACGTGGGCAGCAGACAGTAGACAGCTCGTGGCGGAATCGTATAATATCTCGTGTGCGAGTGTAACAAATTGTATTTTTAATTAAAGGGTGACACAATAGGAAATCGACTCTATTTTTCGTGTAAGATTCTGCCGGTGAATTTATTCACGAAATGAAAAATTCAATTTTATGCCACATGTCATACATAAGCAAATTTCATGGCCTATGCGCCAGCCAAATATTTAATTTTTCACATAAAATTAGTCAGAAATTTTACAATTTATTCAGGTGGCACGTGGTTAATGTTTCCGATCAAAACAACGTGTTAAACTGTTCAAAATCGGATTTCTTATTTACCTCAAAGCCCGTTCCCATTAATTGAATCTTCACTCCATTGTAATAAAGCTTCAAATCCAAATTTTCATAATATATATCCAACCCTGCTATACAGGCTCACTAATGACCGTTGTAAAGCGAGCTAACGAGCACAAAAACTGAAGCAAGTTTAAATAATGGCCCCTTATGAACTACACTGTAATACACAAATATTGTAAACTAAATATGTAAACTAAGTCCGAAGAAGTGGAACCGAGAGACCGGGAAATTAATCCCGGGTATATTCCGTAGCTATATCAGCTATACGTACTTACAGACTCAAAGTGCAGTTAATAACTAGCATCTTCTGGGCATAGGACATAACATAGGTACTCGACTTGAGTTTCGGAGTTCTGAGCGTTGTTCGTTTCGGCGTTCTATCTAATGAATGAATTTAAACAATAACAAGAAGTTCAAGGGGAACGAAATGAGGCACTGTATGGGTCTCAAGTTTAAGGGACTACTGCGTTTCGGATCTGTCAGAACGGGTTGGGGTCGTTTCGGGCTATCAAAACTTTCTTTTGAAAAATCATTAAAAAACTGGTCCAACATTTCTCACGATTTTGCTCATTTAAACGGTTTGGCTAGCCAATAAATCATCGCAATTGTTATTTAAATTCAGCTTAAGCCCTTCAAGGCCACGTGAGCGTCTGTTTGAAAACCAATTTAATTGGTATTTTGTTAATGGCAAAAGCGTCTGTGATGATGGGCATTTTTAATTGAAAGCTGCGATAAGCCTGCAGACCCAATCTTCATATATCTCATCACCATCGCAGATTGGTCGTCGAACGTAGCCAAAGATTTTATGAAACAAAAGCCGTGCCTTGTAATGGGTCTTAAAACTAAAGGATACTTTCCAAGAAGTTCCATGTAGTGTGTAGTCCCTTTTCGAGTAATTATTAGAAGAAGGGACACAAGGACACTTTTGTTTCATCAAAACTTTTACTGTTTCCAGATGGGCTCTTCTGGCAGGAAGGGGAAGGACGGATATACCATACGAGATGTTTTGGAAAATAAAGTTTTTGGAACGCATAAAAAAGGCACGTTCAGCATTAGAGCAAGATAAACCAATTTTATAATATCTGTAAATTTTCCGGCATGACAGTTTACGGTTAAAATTAAATTAAATGCTAAAATATGTTAATTCTAATGCATTTTAACTAAATTGAAACTCAACATTTAAAGTTAATTTAATAATTTAAAAAATGCAAAAATATAATTTATTAACAAAAGGTGTATTAGTCATGCATTGCCGATTTACTCAATGCTCGAATGCTCGAATCATTTCCAGAAAAACAATCTGCCCTACACACGTGTATCTGAATTTAATTCAAGTGGGTGCTTCAGTTTTTAATTCACTTTAGTCTTACATGCTGCAATATCGTGTAATATCTGCACTGACTACCTCGTTGCTCTGAAAAGCCCTAAGCTTTTACAATTAACAGTACTTCAATTACATCACTACCTACCTATTCCTGGAAAATCTGCAACTTGCGAACAGTTGCAATCTGATTAATGCACTTACCAGGATGATTGATGCATTAAAACTTAGGATTTAGACAATAGGTTACTGAGAATTGAAATGGTTTACTCATATTTCGTCAAAGGTTAAGGGTATAAAGGTAAAATAGAAAATACAGTTGTAGACGAAAATCGAGATGGACGCGGGTGCCTTTATAGTGCTCAATTAATTACATATTTTCCAAATGATGCCACGCCACGATAAATCAAATTCCAGTATACGAGTAGCAGGAGAATTATAATCGTAATGGCTAATGGCAACAGGGTTTGAAAACTTCCATCATTTAACCATGTAATTAATATAAGCAGTAATAGAAAAAATAGCTGGAATTAAAGCCTTCGTTTGGTTTACTGCTCTAAAGCTTTATAATTTGAATTGCTCTGTTACGGTACGGAGCGTAACAGAGTGCGACCTGATGATTCCAGATTCCACTTAAGATTAGATGATGAAATAAAAAGTTATGCTAGCAATGATATTTTTAGTAGTGCATAACGTGTTGATTGGGGGATTCCCGAAATAGCTACTGGAACTCAATGCCAGCTTTACCAGTACAATTCCGTTGAGAAAATCCCCTCTCGAATTAAAATGTACTGATGTAATCAGGCGGAGATTTATACGTATTATATAAATCCATTGATTTGAAATATACTCGAAATTCCAACGATAATATTTAAACTTATAAATATCAATTTCTGCATACTTCAGATCCAACAGCGGCTTTCGGTTATTAGCCACTAGTGTGCTGGACTAAATTATATTATCCAGTGCATAATTTTGTTTAACCGTAACCAAATTCTGAATAACGTACGAGTATCAACTTAAACATCGCCAGCATGTCAAATTTTTGCGTACATTTCCTGGCAATTTGCCTCGTTGGATCAGCTTTTGGATTTTCTGATCTCTTAAAAGCCGAATTCGCCACTGCAAAACTCCCGAAGGCCATGAAATATTCTTCAACCCGTCTACGATGGAAACGACAGCATTTACCTCTTCGGTGGCTACGCAAATTCTGAACTCTTCACGGAGATCCTTCGCTACAACATTATCACAGATTCCATCGAAGAAGTCGGTCAGCTTCCAATTGGTACTGTACAGGGATCTGTTCAGCGGGTAGACAGGAACGGTCAAGATTTTCTTTACTACTTCGGAGGATCAAATGAAACCGTCAGCATTATCGTATTCGACCCTGTTACAGGCACAGTTCTAACCATCGGCTACTTCCCAGGAGAAACAGCGAATCATATAACTACATTCAAACAGGAAAATTCTTCCATGGTTTATGCCTTGCTTCCAACTCCAGGAGCTTATTCAAATTTATACGAATTTGACACGTCAACATGTGATAAAATCACCGTAACCGAGCCAATTGAATTCAGAGGATTATCTTCTGTTATAGTGGACAACTATGCCTATAATTTTGGGTTTAATTTGAGCAGCAAAGTCTTGAAAATAGATCTGAATACATTGGCTACCTCAATAATTTATGATGTACCGGACTTCAGCTATTACTCTTTTGCGGCGTCCGATGGCATGAACGCGTATCTTATTGGTGGCTATGACCCCCAGACCAGTAAAATGGGGGATTACCTTCTGAAGCTCAACTCGGCGACACAAGACTGGACGACTGTTGAGGTCGAAAATTTTCCGTACAAGGGTGACGAGGGCTACAATTACATTGCCGGACCGAGCACAATTTACGTAAACAAATTGAATCGCATCTACTATTTTGGTGGAGAGGTCACGAATCTTACTATGGGCTGGGGAGGGAATTATTATTCTGACGACATTTGGTACATTGATTTATCCACAACGGAGCCGCCAACGAGTACCCCTTCCAGTCCCAGTTTCTCGTGCATGGGCAAGCCTGATGGTCAGTATATGATTTTCTGATCACCAATTACAATATACGGGTTTATCGATATATATTAAATAAGTAACCAATTTAATCTTTAACAGGATTCTATCCAAATCCAACGGATTGCTCAAAATTCGTCTGGTGCAAAGAAGGCCATTCTACCGAGCTTGAATGCCCGTCGCCATTGCTCTTTGACCCAATAACTAGTCGCTGTGATAATCCCGACTATGTTAATTGTGAAGCTGGTTGTACTGGGAAACTGGATGGTCAATACCCGCATCCACGAAACTGTTCCTTGTTTGTCTTATGCGACGACGAGGTCCTTAGTGTTTATCAATGTCCAGAACCCCTGCTCTTCGACCCTATCATTTTCATTTGCAATGATCCTGAATCGGTCAATTGCTTTTAAAAATCGATACATGAAAACATCATAAAATTATTATGAAGTATGCTAATCCGAATTTAAATCAAGTGAGTGCTTAACTATTTGAGATACAATAAAAATAAAATTTAAGGAAAACCCCAGCATCTCATGATAAATCCAGGAAAACCCCAACATCTCATGATAAATCACAATCTAGATCCGCTGTCATTGTACAGTTGAGTTATGCCAGTATTTGGAAAATACTGATGAGTTTTGAGTAGGTATGTCAGATGTCAGTAAGACACTCTCGAACTGATAAATCTTTTGTTCATTGTTGTTTTCGATGGTATTACCACCTGTTCTAGACTATTTAAACTTCCGCGAAAGGCCCTGAAAATATCTATCGAGTCTAGATAGTTTCCAGCTTTGACAAAAGCCTTGGAGTACCTAATTAATTTAAATATAATTACGGATATGGCACGTTATATATTTTTACTGTCAATCTTCCTGGTTGCAGCAGGGGTCGGGCTGGCTGACACAGTGAAAGCCAAATTCGCGACTGCAAAGTTATTCAAACCAATGCTTTATCCACAACCGATCTACTATGGCGACGACAGCATATATACCTCTTTGGAGGATACGCAAACCCTGAAAGGTTTACCCAGATATTTCGCTACAGCCTTAGCTCAGACTCCCTTGAAGAAGTTGGACAGATGCCTTCTGCTGGAACTAAAGGGTCTGTTCAATGGGTAGACGAAAACATTTACTTCTTTGGCGGTCAAGATACAGATTGGGATCCATCTACTGACGTTGAGAAATTTGACCCAAAAACCAACACAGTTTCAATCGTTGCTGAGCTTCCCCAAGCACCATTCCAAAATTTTATGACCACATTCAAGCAGCCAAATTCTTCGAAAGTTTATGTCCTACTGCCACTTACGAAAACTACTTCAGGTCTTTACGAATGTGATATGTCAACGTATTCAAATAGTGACCATAACCGAAACAATTCCATTTGAAGGCTACACTTCCGTTGTGCTCGAAAACAATGCCTACATTTTTTGGAAGTCTCAAATTTTAAAAGTTGATATGAACTCATTGGAGACTGAAGTGATTTCGAATGTACCTGCATTCAGTGACTACTCGTTTGCGGCTTCTGATGGTCTTAACGCGTATCTTATCGGTGGATATAATAGTAGTGCTACGGGCTATGGCTCAACTTTCATGGGAGATTATCTTCTGAAATTCAACTTGGAGACCGAAAGCTGGAAGACTATTAAAGTTAAGAATTTCCCACACAAAGGAGAAGATGCATACCGCACTGGACCGTCTACTATTTTCGTAGAAAAATTGAATCGGATTTACTTTTTTGGTGGAAGAACAGCTCAGTTAGAGTATGTTGATGATATTTGGTACATTGATTTAAAAGCTAAACGTATGCCCTAAATCATTTCTCTTTGATCCTGTACTTTCCATTAGCAATGACATGACACTGAATGTTGTTAATCGCTTTAAAAACTCTGTATAATAATTTGTATTCGTGAGCGTTTGTTGTTCACAGATAAAAAAAAATTAAAAAATTGTTATAGAGGCTCAGTATAAAAATCATATGTCGATATTAAATCTGTTTTAAATAAAAAAGACGTAATCGGATAATAATCGTTCATTTAATTCCACGAATTCATAAAACCTGTCTGTAATGAGATAAGGGGTCAATAAACAATTTACATGCTGGAAACGTACTCTAACCGCTAATCGCTCTGCGACAGAATTTCCCAACTTATCTCGACTTGGCCAAAAGGCAGAGTCGCCGTTTCACAGGTTCACATTTCACATGTCCACCTTGGTATTTCATATACCTCACGCTCACATAGGGTCATTTTATATACCAAATAGAAGCTTGGTTGATTTCGAATCTCATGGAGTAATAATATGTATTAAGGATCGCTGTCTAAATTTTATCCAAGTGAGTGTTTTATTATTTGAAACCTAGTAAAATTCAAGGCAACACTCTACAATTTATGATAGCTCAATCTAGTAGATCCGTTATCATAGTCCCGTTGATTTATATCGTTATTTGGAATATATTGAACACGTCAATTGTCATTAACAATAAGCTCAAACTGATAAATATCAATTTATTCATACGGCTTTCGAATTTAGCCACCTGTACTAGACTATTTAAACTGCTGCGATAGGTTTGGCAAACATCAATCGAATTTAGAAAATTTCAGGTTTAACAAGCTTAGCCTAAAGGGATTGCGTTGGTATATACTGTAACTATAATTACAGACATGCTACATTGCATATATTTGATGTCAATTTTCCTTGTTGCAGTAGTGTTTGGGCTTGCCAACACACTGAAAGCCGAATTCACTACTGCAAAGTTGCCCAAGCCAATGCTATATACACAACCGATCTACGATGGCAACAACAGTATTTACCTCTTCGGAGGAGTCGAATGGGCTGACATTTATAGAGATATACTTCGCTATGATATCGTGTCAGATTCGATAGAACTACTCGGTCAACTACCGTCAGCTGCTGGTGTCAAGGCATCTGTTCCATGGTTTGAAGATAACATTTACTACTATAGCTAATACAGGTGTTCTCTACAATGGTGTAGTTAAATTCGACCCGAGAACCAACGAAGTCACAAATTTTGGAACGCTTCCAGGATCACTGAAGTATCCCTTCCTAACCACATTTAAACAACAGAACTCATCAATAGTTCATATTTTCTTGCCTCAACTTGAATCTTACGAAGTCGCAGGATTATATCAATTCGATTTGAAAACCAAAGAAACTGCGATACAAACGATCAACTTCAGAGGATATTCGTCTGTTGTTCGGGACAATAGCGCTTTCATTTTTGGAGATCTTAACCGAGTCTTACGAATTCGAATGGATAGTTATGATGAACCATTGGTCATCAACACACCTGAGTTTAGCGACTTAAACTTTCCTTCATCCGACGGTATCAACGCGTATCTTATTGGAGGTAAGGACCGAGGATCGCCTGGTGGAAATTACCTTTTGCAGTTCAATTTGGAAACTTATGACTGGGACACAATCGAAGTGCAGGATTTTCCTTACAAAGGTGACATCGGGTATAGCGTTGCTCCGAGTAGCATCTTCATTGAAAAATTCAATCGAATCTATTATTTCGGAGGATTGACCGTCAACGAAACTTCGAGGCAAAACGTTTATCGTAACGATATTTGGTACATTGATTTGAGTGCTCCTGTTACGGAGGCTCCAACAACCCCCAGACCAATCTTCACCTGCGACGGCAAGCCTAACGGTTAGCATGCTTTTAACAAAATTTTCAAAGTATTAAGGGCGATTTTTAAGAATTTTTATTAAACATATTTTCGATTTTAATTATAGGAATGTACCCGCATCCACAGGACTGCTCGAAATTCGTTTGGTGCAACGACGGCGTTTCTACCGATCTCCAATGCCCGGCGCCATTACTTTTTGACCCTTTGATTGGCCGTTGCGATCATCCAGACGAAGTCTCTTGTGAAGCCGGATGCACTGGAAAACCCAACGGACAATACCCTCATCCGCGTAAATGTGAAAGCTTTATCTTATGCCGAGATGAAGTTTTGAAGGTCTATCAATGTCCAGCGCCGTTGCTCTTTGATCCAGTGTTTTTCATTTGTAACGATCCAAATTTGGTAAACTGCTCTACAGAATGCTTCAATTGATATCCGTTTATTAGATTCGTTTGCCAAAATTAAATGTGATTTAAGAATGCTCATTAGTTTCTTATTTCTAGTGTTTAATTCCGCTAATTTATAAATAGTAGGATAAAAGGCCATAAATAATTTAAGAGCTTGATATAAGTAACTGAACCACTAATCGCTCATTGTCAGAATGATCTAACACTATCGCCACTTGGCCATAAAGCAGTGCTGCTAATGTGTAGATATAAGATCAGTTAAATCCGTTTAACCGAAACAAATAATCTAGCCACTAGATAATATTATCTATTGTATTCAACAATCTGCACAATGACTCGACTGCTATTTTTTTATAGATGATTTCGATTAGAATATTTCAAGATAATTCTTTTTTCGTCATTTCGTAATATCATGAATCAAGGTAGTGTTCTGTAGCAAATTTACTACGGTTTACACCAGAGAATACGGTATTCTTGACGAACGATAATTTGAGTTTAACCCAAGGGAGTGCTTTTACTAATTGACAATCATGGTCAGTAATATTAAAGGAAACACTCCACATTTCATGATAGCTCATAATCTAAATTCGATGCCATGGTTCGATTGACTCATTTCTGTGCTTGAAATACACCTGTGATACCAATAAATCTCAATTTATTCTAATGACTTTCTGTGGTGACCACCTTTTGTGCTTGTACCTGTACCTATATTTAGGCATTAGGAAAATTATGTTCCAGCACTGGCAAGCTCAGCCTATAGTGTCATTTAATTAATTTAATTATAATTACCGATATGGCACATCATATATACTTATAAAAAAACTGCAGCGAGATATGGGGTCGATTTGGACCATATATATATGATTAAAAACTCCGCTAAAAATGCGTTTATTACATTTCAAAAAATAAAGATTTCGTCTTGTCTGATTACTGGCTCCTGTCTCTCGCTTCTTATTTTTCATCTCTGTCCCGGCTTCCGGCCTTACATAACAGTAAAATATAAGCTACAACAAAGTCTCGACGAGAAACATGTGGCTCATGTCATCTTCAATGATGTCAACATGGAAAATTGGTGTCCTGTCATGTCTGTACGCTTGTAAAGGCTTTGACTTCTAGTAGGAAGCCTTCCTTAAATTTCGTAGCTTAGTATAGCCTTTCCCATAATTCGACAGATTCTAACTCAGCCTAATGATTCCGATATCTCTTTTCAGAAAGCCCATTCCACCCGAACCTTAAAATAAACTTTTAATGTAAACAAATGACTAAGCTTAAAATTTAGTGACAAAGTTTGAATTTACATTACTCATAGGCATATTGAGTTGAAAGGAGATTCCAGATTTTCCTAATCATAACGACTTCATAACTGTTAGGAACAAATGTAGAAAGTTTGTCATCAATTTTTTAGTTGCAGGCCCATTACTCTCAGTTTCAGAGACTTTTTTCTATAAACGAAGCCTCTATAGCTAGTAGCAGTAACTCTCGATGTTCACAGTTCTCATTAATGGACTGACTTGAGGAGACGACGGCGACTTGAGACATCATACCTGATTTTTTTTTCTTAGAAGAAAGTTTCTGGCTCGTCTTTTACAGTGTGTGTGAGTAATGGGAGTTATTCCTTGAACAGAGTCATTACGACAAAGTTTCCGCGTTTCAACTAACAATAATAATTGGGTTTTTACGACGTAAGGCACGTCAGAAATGATAATGGGTAGAGATAGCAGTCAACAGTCGTTGAAATTCGTAGAAGTAGGGACGTGTCGCATAGTCTTATTTTAGGAATGTTCTTGATCTTGACTGATGTGCAATCTAAAATTTCTCTGTTTTAATTTTTTTAGTACTCTTAATATTAACGGCTATGTTAATGCTAACTCAAATTTATGCCATATAGACGCCAATTGTTGACAGTAGAGTAGCCAGAAATTGATGTCGGGTAAAATAGGGATCGCATCTAAACAGGGGTGAATAAGATGGGATGGAATGCAAGCCTTGAGTGATAGGATAGGGACAGGGACACGAAGTGATGAATGGGAGAATGATTGCTAGGCTCTCCCCTAAAACTAGCAAAAATTCAAAACTTTCTAGGAGAAAGCACTGGTTCTGTGACAAGTGAAAATTGATCCAAGATTTCAACAGTTTGGCTTGGTTTTTTTGGCTTCGGCTCATTCATAAATTGAATTGTTTCAGGTTTAAAAATTGTGACTATTGAACCGAAACCTTTTGAATTGTCGCTAGAACACGGCATGTCTGCTACGAAATGTCCGGCTACCAAATAATCGGAAATTCAGCCTCAGATGCACACGTCCAACCCTCACTCTACTTTCTTATTATCACACCCACACTATACTTGCGGTATTGGTCCATTGTGGGCCAGAACCATGAGCCATGCGGCTTCTGCCACAACCCCAATTCAATTACATTCAATTCATGAATCTCCTGTCTACAGTGCCCATCTTCCCTTGTCCCTTGAAACAGTTGAACATGTATTACTTTCTCCTTGGAGATAGCATCTGTCAATCTTGAGCCCAGTAGTGGTACCTAGTACCAGTACAACACTACGTACAAGACAAGTACAAGCCACGAGACTTTGGCTTGGGTTTAGCTGAATTAAATTGAATTGCGTGTAGTGTAGACATTTACATTTTACATTTATATAATGTGTAAATTTCTAAATTGGGAATTCAAGCACGAAAATTGTGGTGAAAATTGGACTTGCAGGTCTGAGTTCCTAAAAACAGTGCTGCTCTGAACTGCGCTGCGCTGATTGTTCGGCGAAATTTGACGGCCAAGCTCAGTATTAACGCTGAAAATAAAATTTTAGAAAATATTTTTTAAAAAACAGCGGTATGGGGATAGGCTCGGATATAATATGGTCATTATGGCTAACATTCTGAAGATTCTCAAAGATTTTCGTGGGCGGAAAGAAAGTATATAACATGTCGCTTATGAGATAAATTTAAGCTAGTTAAACTCTAAATTAAATAAAGCCTCGGGCTTTAGCTTTACGCCAAATAAACAAATTTTCAAAATACTTGAAATCATGCGGCTGCGCTAATTGTAGTTAATTTGCCCATTATGCCAAGTTAGGCGTAAGATTTATATGGTTAAAATTCAAACTCTTTAATTTTGGTAAAAAATATGCTAAAATTCTGACTCAAACTTCCAGCTTGACCCGACTATTGAACTTTCCCTAATTCCCTCACAGAACCCCGGAAACTATGTGTAGAATCCGGTCTAAAATCCTTCCGAGCCTCAGCCTCAGCCCTAGTACCTAACAGTCCATAATAATAATATTATGCCGAAAACGTTTCAAGTAATGATGGTGCTTACGAAGAGCACTCGGGGAAGACGGATGAAAAAAAAGCGCAAGGGTTTTATAATATAACGCTGCTGGCGGCTGGAGAGGACTCTAGTCAGAAAGTATAAGTCATGAAATGATGCGAGTTTGTGTGGAGGAGAGAGCAGAAGACTTTCTCTCTCTCTCTTTCATTCCATGATTTCAAAGAGATACTTGTAGTCTAAGCGAATAAAGATGAGAAGCCTCTAAAAAGAAAGCAGACCCACAGAGAGGCGAAAAAGAAAGTCCAAGTCATCACGGAATAAATTCCCGAATTCCCTTCAGAAAGAGAAAGTAAAAAAAAAACTGGAACTGAAGTGAAACTGTTAGAAACTGTGAATGCATCATAGACGGGAAAAGGCTGAGGCTCTCCCGGGACTTGAGCCCCTTTTCGCTTTTTCGCAACCCAAAAGGCATCCGCACATAGTAGAAATTTTAAAACATGACAATTCGGAGTGAAAAAATCGGCTAAAACAGATCGCATACTACATTGACGTATCCAGGCGTCCGAGCCGGCCTAAAATTAATTTGCAGTTCGGTAAGCAAAATTTTTATCCTAATTTTCACCTGGTTAGGCCAAAAGGTCAAACCGAAAATGACCGTGCACCCCTTGAAACCTGCCGAAAAGCATTTTGGTCCCCTAAGGCTTAAGCATTGAGAGTGCCTGCCTCCGCCTGTACGTCTCCGATCTGGGCCCTTCCGACTTCGACTACGAGCCCTGCTTTTCGGCATAATTCCTCTTAGAATTTATAATGTATAATACTAGGAAATTTCGCCAATTTGAAATTCAAGCTTATGAAATAAACAGCAAAGCGCTACTTGCAACTGAGCAAAATTCAGTAAATCTCGAATTTCATTGACGCAATTCAAACCATTTTTTTTTCCTTTTGTCAGTAGAATTCCGTGTAAATGTCGTCGTGCAGGATGATAATAATGGTAAATACCAAGAATCATAATAATTGGATGCACTAATGAGATTTTTTTTGTAGGTAGTCAGTCAGTGGTAATGGCAAAATGTAATGTGAGTAACCTAAGCTAAGAAATCTGAGAGCAGAATTCGGAAGACATGACTCTCTGGGTCCGATTTCCGGTACATAGAAATAAGGTAAATTGCAGCGTAATGAGGAAAATGATCCGAAATTTGCCCTTTATGAAAACCTGGGTTTTTTCCGGAATTCTGTAGAAATATTGGACGCAAAATTCTAGGCATTGAAATCTTACCAGACTGCGTGAACTTTGAAGCTGCATACGACAATTTAGACCATGACAATTTAGGGTAATGAATCATATTATACACTGACGTTTAAAATTAGCAAAAATATGGATTCGCTCTATTTAAATTTTGCATTAAAATTTGTACTTTGAATTCAAATTCATTTGCACGAAACCTATTTTCAAATAATTAGCCAAAATGCTGTCCTATTGACACAAAGAATCGCCTCATAGATACAGACAGTTTTATTAAATTCGTCGAGATGAAAGCATCTTCTCAGCTCAGTGCCTCAACTAGTATAAGACAGAAACCGTGTTATATATTGAAATTTGTCCTGTACACAGGCAGAGTGTAATAATGAGACGGTTCACTCCAGTTCTTCCTTTCTTCCTCTCCTGAGACATTCATTCTCCGAGTTAAATCTATGGCAGAGCATTATATACACTTCCTTCCAGGCTTCTTCCGTGCGGAGAGCTCTGGAGGAGCCTAATAAATGTGTAATAATATGCATGAAGAGGCAGATGGGATGTGAGGCAGTGGGGAAGCAAGGGATACCTACTAACTATACATGGAATCTTCTTTTGAGCTTCGGAACTAAAGCCTTTCCTAGAGACAAAACTGGCAAAATCCGGAGCCAAAGGATTTTCGAGTGTTCTAGAATTCCAGGGCAGGATGTTGGAATCTGGAATATGTTACATTCGGGGTGGGCTTGCATCATTTCGAACTCGGTCAATGATTCAAAGACTGATTTCAGAACGAGATGCAGCATTTTCGCTTGGAATCAGCGCATATTTCGCCAATTACGTATCGGCGTTGGAAACATTGAAAATCTAATGGACTTAAAGCGCCACGCCGGCTTCTACGGTCATTTCCGGTAACGAGGAGCATGAGGGTCGTTTCTACAAAAAAAAAAGCATAGATGGAACGCATCGGTAAGCGGTCCTTGAGAATTCTAAATGTGAAATCCTACATGTCCGTGCAAAACGTCGGATTTCTAGGGTGCGTTTGGAAGCGGATGCCGTCGCGTGCGTGTACGGAAGAAGGCCCCTGGACCTCAATCTAGAGTGCAAATAAAACCGCTTGACTTGAGAACGAAGTTCATGAAACTAAAATTTCACTTTCACGTCAAGTTCCAGCTTTCTCTCTCATCATCTGAGAAACGACCCTACCGCGGCGCGTCTCTCCCACTTCTCTTCACTTTGGCAAAACGAGAGGCAAGCGGAAGGGGAAGGACCCTCAACAACCTCAACAGTCAACACGTTTACGCAAAAATGAAAAATCGGCCTCAGTAGTCATGACGAAAGAACGAGCCGGACTACGAAAATGGTGCTAGTTTTTCAAATTTGATGTAACATTAGTTTGGTTTACACACTACTGTCTAACGAGAAATTTGTCCAAAAAATTCCAACTGACAACTTTAAAATTACGCACATTTTAAAAGCTCTAAACGGAATATTTATATTCGGCTTCAAACCTTAAAAACATTATAGTTTCAAATTCCGGAGCGCATGATTTATTAATACAAATTATATACTATTTTATTTTTAAAAACTATATCGTATCAATTCGTATGTCACCTCTACACACCATTTGATAATTCAGGCAGATATTTTCATGAGTATAGGGAAGTAGACGTTTTAAAGTTACTATTTTTCTTGATTGGCCACCGAAATTCAAGATTAACACAAGGACATTAACATTAACCTACGAGATTTAGAAAATGTATCTCAACTAAAACCAATCAAAATAAAAATACAACCGGCATTAATGTTAAAAATATTTTCAAATTAAAACCAGTAGCAACAATGGTCGTTCGCTCATTGCCAGTAGCACTGCAAAATTGCCCGTGATTGGTACTGTTTCCGGTTAAAAGCTCTAGCATTATTCCTAGTCCTGAATCCATAAAAGTCATTCATGTCTGAAGTCTTCGTCCATGTCCATCGACTAAGACGCCGGGCGCTTGTCAAGAAAATGCTCCAGTCTGGTGAGTTAGCGTGAACAGGAGCAACAGAAGAATCAACTGTGACGGCACTTTGGGTCCAAGTCGATTGTCGAACTTAAACGGCTTGGGCTTGGGGCTCCACAAGGTTCGGTTTGATTCTAGGTCAATTCGGCATAAGTCATTATGACGTGATATGCCAGGTCAATTCAGAATTATTATCGCAAGCTTCGAGACATAATAATTCGTTAATAATTTAGCGCTCTGAATCGAAATTTCGATAGCAACAAACATCAGAGCGTATAACCAAACCCAAATTTGCCTGGTTCATTTCTCCATGCACTGAATCTCCGATAGATCTCCAGAATAGGTCTTGACTTTAAGTACTTACTGGAAGAACGTCTTAAGCAGAGTCGAGACGACAGACCTAAGTTCTAAGAAGGTAGACGGGTGAGGCAAAGAGGCCGAGATGGAGATAATACGTTCAATTGGAAACCCAAACCTTTTCTCATAATCAGCCTCGACAGACAAGGCAAGGGACTTTCTCGTCCTTCTCTTCCAAGAACAAGGGCTAATCTAATTGAGTCGCTCAACTGAGGAAATACTCGTTCCCAATTCTTCTGATACTGTACCAGGCAAAGTCAGCAGCCAACTGGGATCAAGTCGTAAAATACAAATAGATCTCGAGATCTCGTCGTTTTACGGTACATCACATCATCAGATCAAAGCGGATCGGTTAGAGAGCATACTTTTAACTTATGGAAGCTTTCGTATACTTGTCCCATCTCGAAATTCAATTTAGAAATCAAACAGGAAACGAATCATATATGTCAAAATTACGCTGAAAATGCGTAAAGAAATTGAGTGCTGTGGATAGAATCGAATTTAATCTACACTCCGAATAGTTTTTTGAAGTACTGCGTATTTAAATAGTGGCACCCGTACTTATGGAGTTAGTTGGCAGTTGCTCCATGTAAATTTCGACATACACAATAAATTCATTCGACCCGATCTAGATGATCTTTAATTTTCACGTGTAGTAAAATCTTGACGAGTTCTCAACCCGCCCGCCACACTTAAGCCCGTTTACTCGTCACTTTTTCGGTTTTTTTTTTTTTTTTTTATAAAAAAAAGGGTCTTCAAATTCTTTTTACTTGTTTTCCAACTTCGATGGGTTTTAGATAAGAGTCATTCAAGTCTCTTTGAACCAGAGAGATGCTCAGAT
>VNWX01000410.1:0-22707 GCA_009869905.1 Ceratophysella communis | reverse complement strand
CGCAGCATTGAACTTTGTTCATGCTTCTCCTTTGGATTTACAAGCAATCTTAAAAGAGCACGATGAACACCACAACCTCGGCGTTATTGCGCCAAAGATGGAGGACGCAGATGCCAAGCTTACTGTGGTAAGGAGTTTGATTCGACCGAATACTCCAAATACCATCGACGGCAGTAGTTAAATGTTTATGCTTTTTCAGCCCGAAATTGTAGCAAAGTATGGCTACCCAGTGGAAATCCACAGTATCACCACCGAAGATGGGTACATTCTGGAAGCTCACCGAATCCCTTATGGCAAGAAGTCAGGACCAGCGGATAACAAGCCCGTCGTCTGGCTTCAACACGGACTTCTGGGAGATTCTTCCAATTGGATTACCAATACTGAAGAGAAAGCTTTGGGTAAGAAATTATCGTAAATTTTTGCGTTTTGAAATCCGAATCTGTAAGTTTCAATGGGCATCTTGAATTTTCTTTAAATAGCGTATATGCTGGCTAACGCTGGCTTCGACGTTTGGATGGGAAATGCTCGTGGAAACACCTACTCCAAGAAACACGTGAGACTGAGCACTTGGAACCCAAAGTTCTGGGATTTCAGGTAAGCTCGATAACAATAAATTTTGACCACTTGCAATTACAAATAAACATACCTAAACTTATCGATATACTAGCTGGCACCAAATGGGAGTTTACGACGTTCCTGCCGTCATCGACTACGCACTCGGCGTTACCGGACAAGAGCAGCTTCAATGGGTTGGACACTCTATGGGAACGACCATGTTCTGGATCGCCATGGCTGAAAGACCCGAATACAACGCCAAGATCAAGCTTATGTCCGCCCTTGCCCCTGTCGCCTACATGGAACACATGAAAACGCCAATTCGACTCTTGGCTCCCATGGCTAATGTTATCGAAGTAAATAGTCACATAAACTTCGATTCGATTAAAATTAAAGATATTGTGAAGACTCCAAATAAGTACGTCCATTTAATTTTTCAGGACGTCATGCAATTCCTCGGAGGTTACCAATTCTTGCCAAACAGTTTCATCATGGACTTCCTTGGTGCCACACTTTGCAAAGATGAAGGCATTTTCCAGCCCGTTTGCTCCAACGTTCTTTTCCTTTTGGGCGGATACAACATCGATCAACTCAATACCGTACGTTTCAGTTTTAACAACTTCTAGTATAATCTTGCTGCCCAAATTAATAATCTAATTATCATTTGACGGTTTCAGACCCTTCTGCCAATTATCCTCGGTAAGTAATTATTACTGTCACCCATCTGTAATCTGTATTTCATCGAATTTGCTAGTTCATATTTTTATTAGAAAGGCTATCTAATTTGAAAATTCGCATTGTAGGACACATGCCTGCCGGAGCTTCCACTCGTTCCATCGTCCACTACGCTCAAGGCTACAACCATGGAAAGTTCCGTCAGTTCAACTATGGTCTGGTTAAAAATTTGTTTGTCTATGGTCAATCTACTCCACCAGAGTATGACATTCAGAAGATCACTTGTCCAGTGGCCTTCTTCTATGGTGACAACGATTGGCTTGCCGATACTGCCGTAAGCTCTGAACTCTAATCTATTATCATGGCTTGTCCACTATTAGAAATAGATAAGGTTTTAACAAACATCATTTTGATTGCCGACAATAGGACGTTTTCCGACTCGCTGGGGAATTGCCCAACTTAGTTCACAAACACCGGGTTGATCATCCCAAGTACACTCATCTTGACTTCCTGTGGGCACTTGACAATGGAGCTCTCCTCAATGACCATGTCCTCAACCTTGTCGTTGCTCATAACAGTGCATAACTGCTTGTTATTGAGAGTCCTATACCAAATGTATTTTAATCACAAAATTATTAAGATGCCTATATTAAAAATTAAATTAAATTAATTATTTGAAAATTACAGTATCATATCGATCGATTCTAGTAGTCATGATTAAAAGTAAAAACATTGCAGCACACTTGAGTTTTGTTTCTCGTAATTGCCTTAATAATCTATGCAAATTGAATTCAAAATAACACAGCACAAGATGAGTCGTATATTTAGTTAAGTTTTTCTGGAAATCATTGTTGAATTGGACATCAAAATACAAATGGCTTAATTTCTAAGTTATTTCTCTTTTTAAAAGATTTTAGAGTATAAAATTTCGAATACAAATACCACAAAATTAATTCCTAAAAGTGCTGCCCATGCTAAAAACACAGATATTATTTTCCAGTCTTTCATTTGGTAGGGTATCTCAGTTTTTTGCTCATTGTATTCCATGACTTCGAACTGTCGATTATAGTAAAGGGCTTGATAAAATCCTACGTAATTTTGATACATTGATAATAACCCTGACTCGACGAAATGCTTGGCTGTTTTAAATAATTCAGAATGACGGTAACCGCTAAACGTGTGAATATTCGTATTTGGCAAAATTGTTGCCTTAGCAAGATGACAACTCAGTTTCGGGTAATTCTTTTTCATGAAGAAATGTATTGCTCGAACTGCTAAGCTTTTGACAGATAGCGTTAATGTATAATTGCAGTTTGACATAAGCTCAGGATTTGTTTGAACCCCACCTGAGCGTACGAAAACCAAGCTGGACTGTATTGAACTTGATGTGATATTCTCTTGCTTGAAAATGGCTTCGAGTCCGGCAGTTCCAGTCCTTTCATTAAATCCCAGAATTTTATACCCATTGTCAATGAGGTCTTTAAGTGATTTGAAGACGACGACTGGCGGTGGAACAATAATAAAACCAGAAATAATGCTTTCATAAACACATGCCAAAACGATTGACACCAGTATGAAAAACATCAGAGTTTTCTTCCTGTTTCCCACACTTTGCGGCTGACGAATTAAAATGGCAATAATGTCCAGCCATCGCCCCTTCAAAGTTAAACTCAATAGAACTGCAGAAATTGCAAGTAACATCCATGTCCAGTTATCAAACGGAATCGTCCAGAAAAGCATGCTGAATGCTTCACGCTCTTCAAATTTTGAACAATAGAAAAACTGTGCTGGGGAATGATCCCTGAGTAGCTGGCCGTAAAGCTTATCAGGTGGTTTGTCGCGATACCAGGTGAGCCAATACAAAATGTTCAAGATGGCTATTCCTGAGTAATGCCTGGGGGAAGCTTCCATGAAGAAGTTGGAACGTAAATAAACTATACGTGGAATAAATTCTAGAGTCCGATTTAACGCAACTGCTGCATTTGCGATAAAGATGTGATTTGCATCGCATCCAATTTCACTGTAAGCCTTTGCTAATGCATTTCGTCGGTTGTAAAGGAATCGGCACATCCTTGTACTGAACGAGTCGAATTGTTGTCCGGAAAATGTTGACATTACCGCAATTATTGGTAAGGCAGATTGTGCTTTTATTCGTGCGGCCAATCGTCGAATATCCGCAATATTCCCGTAGTGGTTTGTAAGTACCACTGATTTATATTCACTGGAGCACGTACTGCAAAACGAAACAACCGACGTGGCATTCCGGCCATTCGCTGAAACGTAAATTATGACTATAGGCACTGGAATAGGCTTTTTAACTGTAAATTTATCGACAGCCCCTTGGTGCGAAGCACATTTTCCATTGTCATAAATCAGAAATAATATATTGTTGTCGTTGTACAAACGAGACCCAAAAATGTCGAGGAAATTCCGCTCGAAACATCCCTGAATTTCAACTAAAATATTAACTGAACAAGTTTCCCGAAAATATATAGGCTTTTGCCAAGATGCAATTGAGAAATTACTTGTTGGAAATTTTGAAATTGTCCAAAGCTGTGAACTCAGGTTGGTGGATTGAATAATGAGGTCGATTAAGCCTAGTGTTTGCCAATTATTTCCTGAATCCGAGTTCACCAGGTTAAATATGCATTTTTGGTCTTCCGTCAATTTAAAATTTAGAAATTGTGCACTGTTCTTGGCTGTGACAGCTCTTAAAATCACTAATTTTAGGATCAAAATTTTTAACGGCGTACTGCAGAACTTATAATAATTCTTATTCATTCTAGCTTTATTAGGTATGTTTCCAGAAAATTAAATCACCTTGTGTTTGCTTAGTGTATAGGTCAGGAGTCGCGTAAAGAACATATAAGAGTAGGATGCAGTGAAAATATGATTTCCACTTTGGAATCAAATATCTAACTGGACTTTTCTGACATTCAAGACACAAAATAATTTTTGTGATTCGTGTCTCCCTGTAATTAATAATGAATTCATCGCCTGTTTTCCTCCACTCCCACGGGCAAAATTTATGACTGTAAACGTTTTTTAAATTGGTAAATAATTTAGTGTTGAACACCGCTCACTGAAGTCACTTTGACGAGACTATCAAAGAATAAACGAAACCAATATTCAGTTATAAATACGTTGTCTGGAATAGAAGAAAGAACGAAAGTTTTGAAACATCCTTTGGGATTAGCGTGGTAAGGCTACAAAGCTAGCCAAACCCACACATAAACTGTTAAAACTGTTTTTCATTCGTACATTTGTCCATTCGATTTATCATGCTTAACTTGTGCCCGCAATTGACAGTGAAGCGACGCTGGCCTTTAAAAAAAGAAGTAACGAAGCGAGGTTTGGTGTCCAGTGTAAAGATCAACTGCAATTTGTTTAAATCCCAATTTCGAAATTTTATCAATTTATAATTAATGAAAGTTTATGCTCGATACCTATAATCTACTTTGCTGCAATAGAGCCATGTTTTCACCAGGAATAATTAATACTGTATTTTTTCAGTTCCTTCGTAGCTTCACTAAGAATGGGAATAAAATTCTTCGGACCAAATAATAACAAAACTTGTGACTCACTAATCAGCTTATTTATTAGCACTTTTACATTTATTTCATCGCCTCGACTATTCATGGACTGCATAAAGGCAAAGCTAAAATGCCGAAACTGCCTTCTCTCGAATCACACACACACCTGAATTCCTTAAGAAATTCGCTAATCCTTTTAATTCCCATTGCTGCTTTTGAGTCTGCCCCGGGATACATTCAAGAGTTTTATTTCGCCTTCAACCCGCCTACAAATCTCATCTTCAGAATGAGAACAATGCAACAATACACCCAAAGTACGTAATATTACCTGGACTGTCTATATACGAGTAGTACCTAGGTACTAATACACAGGTAACTATGCATCAAGGCTTCAGTCTGTGAACACAGCTCACCTGTTCACCACAGTGCTCAGGTTCATTGTTGGAAATTTCGGTAGGAATTTACGGCTACGGAGTACGAAATTTTGTAATAAATGTGCGTCCAGTTAACGTATACTTTTAAACGTGGAGTTTAGCAAAATTCCATTTTAGTCTTTAAATACTAGCCACTGATCACAACAGTTGGACACAAATAACAGATTTAACCAGGATATACCCAAATTATTGCTGTCCATCTACGACGCCCAGCACTTCCGATTCACGCAGCAATTTGACAGTTAAGTTGAACGATGAATTGACATTTGTGTTTACATTATAAATTACTTGCTAGCCGTGGAAAATCAAGCCAGATGACAGAATTACGAATTAGCCCTACACATTGACCGAAAAGAAAGGATTTCTTTTTTTTTATTCTTCGCGTGGGTGGCTCTGACGTTGACTAAGCCATAATAGGCTTCACACAGCAGATCTGTACAAATACCCAAATACAAATGATTGCAGAATTTATGTGAAAGTACCTGACTGTTGTTGTTAGCCATGTTTTTTGTGCATTCGAGAGTTCCATTTCCATTGAATTTTTGGAATTGAATCCTTAGGGTTTGTTTAATTTCCGGGTTTGTTTCTGGTGATTCGGATTCTGAGTGAGTTTCAAGTTGGGGTTTTAAGGTGGAAGGCTTCGGGCGTCATTTTATTCACACGCTCGCTCGGTCAACGACAGCACATAGGAAAGCTAAGGCGGATTATGCTTTATGCCCACAGCTTACAGCCACATACGGAGTCATAAAGTGGTTTCGTTTTATTGTTGTGCCATTTCCAACACCTGGTGTCTCGGAGTCTTAAAGTGCATGGTGTTCGGGTCATTCAGAAAAAAACTTCACGTTCATAGATTGTAAATTGGATCTTTGAGTGTACTGCCAAGATGGATTCGTGATGGCTGCAATGAGCTTGGCTTTCAGTGTTAGTGAAAGAGCTCTCGGTTTGAGTATCGCGTCTGACCGCTGATGGTTTAGTAATAGGACAAGGAAGCTTACAGAACAATGATGTCGACCTTAAATTAAGAGTCGTGTTAATTGAATTTGTGACCATGTCTTCACGAATGAGAAGACGGCTTCTCTTCTTGCTCCTATCTACGCTCTTCGGTTTATTTTTTATGGTCAAGATCCTGAAACCGAATTCAAATGACGTGTCGTTTCAAGGGTAAGAAAAGCATGCTTATCATTTATATTCACGGAAGCCCAAACACCCACTTGTAAATAAAGCTATTAATTTCGCTTGGGTGGCATGAACAAGTTTTATGCATTAAGATCTTTTCTTTCCCTGCATTATTTTCATTTTCCTGCACTCAAGCTTTCAAATTAAATGTATGCAGAATTTATTAAAGCACTGTTATCAAATAGCTTTTCCATGCCTTCCAAGTAACCCGTTAATAATTCATTCCACTGTGACCTACCAATACTTCTGTCGTAGCAGATCTTATTTCGCGTGGGTACATCTGTGACGAACCAGTTTCCAGTATAACCGCTTGAATACTTAAGTTTTGGAATTGGAAATTTGACTCAAAATGAGTTAAAACAGGTTTGTTTCCCAATATACGCCTGATCTTTACCGGTTTATTTTCCACAGGAGCGTGATCACTGGCAATTCCATTGCCGGCAAGTATTCTGCAGCTAATCCTAAGTTTGCCAGCCGGGATATTCACGTCGTGATTGGATACTACCAGGGAAATAGTCTTCCTTGGGTTCATAGTGAAAATCTCACTGACGGTAATCATTGAATACCTAATTATCGAAGCATATATGGAAATGCCACTTGAATGCTGGCTTCTGGGTTTAAATTTAGGGTTCCTAATTAATATCAAAATATTTTAAAAACAATTATTGTTTCAATGCATCAATTTTCAGAGATTCTGAACGCCAATCTATTCAGTCCGGACGACCGAGCAGGACGAAATGGAGAAGCTGTGATAATTCCCTCGTTTGAGTCCCCCAAAATGTAACAAGCTCTTTCAGGTGAATCGCTTCAACCTGATGGCAAGTGACCGGATTCCACTGAATAGAACGTTGCCGGACGTTCGGCGGAAGCAGTGCCGCTCTATCAACTACTACGAGAACCGGCAGCGGCTCCCCACCACTTCTATCATCATCGTGTTTCACAACGAAGCCTGGTCAACGCTGATGAGAACAGTTCATAGCGTCATCAACAGGTCTCCTGCAGAAGTCCTCACAGAAATCATCCTCGTGGATGATTCTAGTCAAAGAAGTAAGCCATGGCCTCGAGTGTTAGGTCGAATATATCGAGTTGTTTTTCAACATTACTAGAATTTTTGGCGCAATAGTACATCACCGATTATTAGAGCCCCTGCATAAGACGGAGTCCAGGCGTCATTCATATTTTATTTTTCAGAATTCCTTATGTCCCCAACATTGGAATCTTACACTTCGAAACTCCCCGTGCCAGTCCGAGTGGTCCGGTCAACTTAGGCGTGTCGGGCTTATCAAGGCCCGGCTCTTAGGTGCCAAAGAAGCCACGGGGGAAGTTCTCACATTTCTTGACGCTCACTGCGAATGCACTCAAGGTGAGATGCTCATGCAGTTAAAATTAGATTATTTACAACAATAGCCTAGAAATATATCTGCCGTTAAAAGCTATTGTTCCTGTACAATACGGCGTGATGCATACGGAGTATGGAATACACAGGCATTGTTGCTGCCACGCCCGAGTGATTAGATGAGGGTGCCTAATGAGCCAAATATGTAAAATTTAATCCGACGTAATTTCCCTTTGTCGTCGGTAGGATGGTTGGAGCCATTGTTGTCGCGCATTCGAGAGAACCGGAAGTCCATCGTGAGTCCGGTGATAGATATCATCAATGACGAGACATTTCAGTACGTGCGGAGCTTCGAACTGCATCAGGGGGGTTTCAACTGGGAGCTTCACTTCAGGTGGTTCTCACTTCCGTCGGATGTCATTTTCCACAGGCAAGGAGATCCAACCCAGCCCTTCAGGTAAGCAGCCAACACACGAACTACTACTCATGCCTGACCTCGTGTCACTTTCAATCATCTGATGAACGGACACACAATCAGTCACAGTCACCGATTCATTGTTATTGGCTCATTTTTCATGCAGCTCATTCGCTAGTTATTTCGAGAGAGTATTGGAAATTTGTTTATGATTGACAAGCCTGTAATTGAGCATTGTTTCTGTATTTCGGTTGCAGTACGCCAATCATGGCCGGAGGCTTGTTTTCAATCGAGAGGAAGCTCTTCTATGAGCTTGGGTCATATGATGAGCAGATGGAAATTTGGGGTGGCGAGAATATCGAAATATCGTTTCGGGTAATCTAAAAGTTGCAATTGTTTTAAAATCGATACAAGTTTCGGAATTCGGAATAGTTGTATCCAGCTAAGCACGATAAACGTTTGGACGCCAGAAACTACAATTTTCAATTACATAGGGCTGGATGTGTGGAGCAGTACTGGAAATTGCCCCATGTTCTCATGTGGGTCATTTGTTTCGAAAGTCATCTCCGTACAGTTTTCCTGGTGGGGTTGGAGATATTCTGCATTCGTAATTTGGCCCGTGTCGCTCTGGTCTGGATGGACGAGTGGAAGAATTTCTACTTTAAAATACATCCAGGTTAACCATTTAATCATTTATTAGAGCTGAATACTTCTGAACCTAAGAGAGCTTATCCTAATATGTAAATTTTGCAGAAGTCGCTGTCCACGCTCAAAATCAGTCAGTGGACACAAGACTGAAGCTAAGAAAGGATCTCAACTGCAAGTCCTTCAAGTGGTTCCTGGACACTGTCTGGCCCACCCACTTCCTCCCTGCTTCGGATCGATTCATCGGGAAAATAAGAAATGAGAAATCGGGGCGTTGCCTTGGACTCACCGAAGACTAAAAACTACGGACAACCCTACGGCCTTGCGACGCTGTCTGTTTGCATACTTGAACTCTACTCAGCCCAACTATTCATTTTATCTCCGGAAGGATTTATAAAGACGGATGACTCAGTCTGCCTTGATCCACCTGAGTTCAAAGGAGAGGAAAGCGAAGTCAGGATCATGGCCTGCAATTCTCTCAAGAGACAGAAATGGAAGTATGACAAGGATAGCGGTCACTTGGTTCATTTCCTGAGTGGCAAGTGCCTCGACCTTCCTATTCATAACATCGATGCAGGACTCACGCTCAGAAGCTGTGATTCCGGAAGTAGCTCACAACGATGGGCGCTTGAAAGCGTTGACTGGAAATAGGTTGTAACTTGTTCATATGAATCAGTATTAGCGCATTTTTATACCAATGCAATCACGTAATTTTTACAATAAAAATATGAATTTATACAGCAATCAGCGCACAAAACCCGGTTCTACTGGTTCACTTCGAAATTAGAAGTTCTAATGCTAGCAGTTGGAAATTAAGTGCAAAGCGAGTACCGTTTCATGATGTATTGTATACTGCTCGAAATGCATGATGCATGGCATGCGAAAATGGTCGATAATCAGACAGACATAGCAGGGATGAAAGTGTATAGGAAATAGGAACATAATTAGCCTATATGCACGCCTGTGCACTGCACATTCTTAGTAGATACTACGTCGACGTCGGGATCGGGATCAGAAATAGTCTCCTAGCTAATACGCGATTATGATATGTGCCAAAAGTACGTTTCCCTGCAAAAAACTCAGGCCTAGTCCCGACCTGACTGTTCAACGCGTATTATAATGATCAAGAATATCAGAGTCCGGACGAAGCTATTTATAGCATTCCTACAATACTATCTTGCTCTAAAAAAACGTAAAACTCTAGAGCAGAATTCGGCTCTGCGGTGAGTGAAAATGGTCTCACATCTCGGGAACGGATATGTGCATGTATACTAAGAGCAACTACGAAATAAGGGATGATATGTTTAGAGTTCAAAATGTTCTAAATAATAATTGTTCTTATTTTTAATTGTTCACAGTTGGATTCAGAACAAAATGTTACGATACTCGATACTGAATTAACTATACATGGCAGCTATTTCTGTATTTTTGTTAGGAATCGATTGAATCTTATGATTTTAAATATAACAAGTCTGACTGACTGGTTGAAGACGTTCTACAATCATTCTGGATAGCATACCGCACTCTCTTTAGAAAGCGAAGAGGAGGAGGAAAGCCATCATAAGACAGAAGAGACCCATAGCTTCGGAAAGAGCGAATCCCAGAATGGCGTATGAGAACAGTTGCTGTTTCAATGACGGGTTTCTGAAATGAGTTAAAATTTGATCAATTAGATTTCCATTAACAACACAGTTCCAAATTCCAATAGGAATACAATCTCAAATCAGCTTAAGCTCAAGCTTACCGTGCATAACCAATGATAAGTGAGCCAAAGACAGATCCAATTCCGGCTCCGGAACCAGCAACTCCAACTGTAGCAGCTCCAGCACCGATGAACTTGGCGGCGGAGTCAATATCGGCCCGAGGACTGGATGTTGACAGTGGCCGAGCCTAGAAACAGAAGAAATCATTTCATCATAATTAATAACAATGTCCTGTTCACTCCACGCTCGTATAAATCATACAAATAAGTACAGGAAATGGTTAGTCTTACTTAGGTTACAGTTACAAAAATTCAACGAACAACGAATGAACGCAAATATCATACAATTCATTTCATAGTAATTGTAGCTCGTAATGGTAACTGATGTCCACCACTGCACCACGTGGAATCAGATAGGAGATAGGCTGGCTATCAGCTATTGACTATACTATAGCATATAGCATGGCTTATGCAACTACTATGCTGTATGTACTTTATGTATGTAGGTATATAAGGATAAGAAGGGCGGCGGCTGACCATGAGAGGTAGACTGGAGGTGCCGGGTGCCCCGGTGACGGCTGAGGTGAGCGGCCGGGCCGACAGAAGGGCCATTCGGTTCAGGGCTGCGGCGAAACGGAAGGAATTCATTTTCGAAGCTCTAATCAATTCAAAACTGCTCACCGGGGACTTCGAGTCTTGAGCTAATCGAATGGGTACGGAAAATCGACTGACTACTACGGAAGGAAGGTGCAGAATGCGAATGAGCAAGATGTCTCTGTCTAGCACCTACAAGTCTGCCCACTAATGACTAACTTCCTAACTCTTGATGTTTGCGACTATTCGTTCGTAAAAATTCGTAGAAAATCCAAAACCAAGAAGATGAGGTTCTTTTAGGCGATGGTTTCAGTTTTTCAAAAGTTAGTTTATATAAACAAAGCGTAGACAGTAGACACCCGTGGTGCTGAGTAATAATAATTTCCCGGACAACGAAACAGCAGCACGGTTAATTAAGGTTAGGCAAAGCTCAAATATAATTTCTTGCAACTACTGTTTACTCTTTAGTAAAAAATTATTTCTTTGACCGACGCCGCTTGCCGTAAAAGTCATGCCTGATTCTGGGTTACTTCATACATGGACAATGACAATGAGTGATTAAGGGCAAGGTTTACTTACCTTTACTTCAATATCTCAAACATTACCCATACAAAATCTAATTTGCATTTTCATGAGTTATACCACAGAATTACCTGGAAGGAAATTAAAAGCAACCCTAAATAAAAGTAATTAAGTAGGTATTTAATGATTTTCTGTAGCCGTTTAAAATTTTCCAAGCCAAAACAAATCAACTTTTATTATGCCACGGATGATTAGCGATGTCATTGTGAAAGAATAATTTTTTCAAAGAGTTTGACCCATTGGCCTATATCGGCTGAAAATATGCCCTAACCCTAACCCCTAATTTTATCTCTGAAAGGTTTTATAAATAAGTTAAGAGGTGCCTTTTGAGTGATAGGCTACTTATTGTAGATCGTACAGCTACAATTGTAAATTCCATTAATGGGTGTTCGTTAGCTTATGTAATGTACATTATGTAATTGATGTGCTTTAATAATTGTTGAGTAAAATAAAGAAATAAAACAGGTTGGAAGTCAGATAGTATAGCAGATAAAAGCTGGGTCAATCCCTGCCTGCCCCCAGAGTATGCTTCTGTTAACTGATTACTAAATTGTTTACTTGGAAATTAAGAATCGACAAAATTGGACTTTTTCTGCAAAAATAACAAATAATATGAAAAGAATTAAATCAAATATTAACTAAATAACAATTGAAAATCGAGTATGACGGCCACATGGCGGCATTACGATTACGACTGCTTTACTACTGCGACAATTGACAATCCAGTCCACCACCACTACTGTTAGAGAACCATCAAGTTCTTGTTCTTATGAATTCGATTGCACAGTATGCGTGCCAGCTTGTCAAAAATCGTTGGCAAACCCCATGATTGAGAGGAGTCGCTGAAGCGATTGGATTAGATCTACCACAGCGCTAAGCTTTGAATTTGAACTTTTTCCTTCGCAGTAGTAGTGTTGTGGTTTGGCGCTTGGCGTCGTCTTCGTCATACAAATAAAAATAAAGTCAAAAGTTAAGGTGTCTGGTCCAAATTATTATTGTTTACTTCCAACTTCAAACTTCAACCATCAGCGGCAGAGGACAGAGGTATAATAATATTCTTTTTAGCGTTTGCGTCATTTCGTAGTTAGTTATTGGTTGTCATAAGTCATTGCCTGTCACCTATTTATCGTTAATTTACTGGAAAACAGTTCCATTACAACAGTCAACAGTCTACTTACTACTAAAAGCATTGTTTACTCTCTTGTGTCTTGGGTTGAAGGTATTGGATTGGTCGGAGTCCACACATGGCATGTCAATTTTGTGATGTGACATGAGACATGAATCATTAATACACATAATATAACAGCACACAGAGCAGGTTTCAGTTCAGGTTTACTAACAGTTAACAGCCAACAGGTGATGGTGATAGCCATTACTCTGTAACGATATTGTGTATTGTTGATTGTCTGTAATTATAGTCTATAGTATCTATCATCTATCAATATCAATTTGCATTAAGTATTTAATGCATAGTTGTACCTAAGTATATATACTCATGCAGATGCATGCAGATGTGCAGATGCGTCACCGCCGCGCCCTTGAGATCGGTTTGGTTAGGTTTGGTTAGGTTAGGTTAGTTTTAGATTCATTCAGTTTCTTTAAGCTTTTAACTAACCTAACCTAACCTTTTTGAATGAAATCTATGTTCAAATTAGCCTGGTCGGTGACGTCAGTGAGTCGGTGCAAGGTAGTCCGTACAGTTGGCAGCTCCGCACACCTGCTTTAAAGGGCTAAATTAACAACAAAGTGTATTACCACAATAGTACAATGCAACATAGCATAACGCCTGAGCATGAGACACTCCATTGACAAGGTTCAAATGTTACATTGTATTGTTCTAATCGTTTGATTCTGTTTTCGCCTGTACAACTTGCACTATTGGCTACATTATGATTTATGATGTGCCTACGAGTCAAAGGACATTCCCTAATTTCTGTCTGAATAATATTCAAATAGCTATTTCATGTAAAATTACGCCTAGCTAATAGCTACGAAATTCAGAAAAATTATCAGGTGCCAGGCTAAAAACAAAACACCGATAAGAAATGCGAAATGTGAGCGCTTGGGTAGAGATTAGAAGCGAAAGCGTGGTTTTATACTAGCGTTGTCTGTATTTTGTGATAATTTATCAGTTTGTTCTGTTTGAAATTGCAATGTAGAACGAGGCTGATTGTGACTCATTTTAATTCCTGATCCGCTCAACTCAAGCTGGGAATGGATGAGTGGAATTGAGCTCAAGGAACGTAGACCATTACTGGACCCATCTGACATTCCTCGAGACGATCAGGAGAGTGACAACAGTAGCAGCCATCAATCAGTTCGTCCTGTCCGGCGACTGGGAAACATGGAAGTCGATGGCACGCATAATCCGAATCTTGGACCATTACGAAGACAATCGGCTGGTTCACCCATGCACAGGTAGGGATAGGAATATAAAAATAGTGGACAAAAAGGTATTATATATCGGCATTAATTAAGTATTAAGTATTCATATTAATTCTGTCTATTAGATGTTGGGGTTGGGCCCGAAAACTTTGTGGAGGAAAAGCGGATGCTGAAAACTCGGGAATTTCGGCTGGGCTATCCAACGCCTTCCAAGTATCCGCCAAACCTAATCAAGAACCAAAAGTACAATATCATTACCTTTATTCCACTCGTAAGTAATTCGTTTTGAGTTTGCTTACTTTTTTAGCCGAAACTACTGCGCATTTGTTCTACTCGAGATTTTAAGGAAATTATAATAAACTTAATTGACACTAGCATGGTTCTTTTCACAGGTATTGTTCCAACAATTCAAGTTTTTCCTAAACCTCTACTTTCTTGTAATGGCATCAAGTCAATTTTCCAAGGATGTTAGAATAGGATACTGGTATACGTATTGGGGACCTCTCGTAAGATAACTAATTTTGGCCAGACAAAATAACCCGAAAACATTGCAATAGCTAAACTTATTGTATCTCACTTGCTCGGTACAGATGTTCGTCCTTTTGGTTACCATGATTCGTGAGGGCGTGGATGACTTTCGACGAAGACAGCGTGACAAGGAAATCAATTGCCAAAAGTATCAGAGGATCACACGAACACAACCCACTTACATACCCAGTTCAGATATTAAGGTAAGTTTCAGGCTCCTCTCCCAAGTTTGGATGCATGGCGTAAAAAAAGGTTTTATATAATTTTTTACTTATTTTCAGGTGGGAGACCTGATTCTGGTAGAGAAAGACCAACGTGTACCAGCAGATATGGTGCTACTTCGTACAAGTGATCGGAATGGTAGATGTTTCATTCGTACCGACCAGTTGGACGGTGAGACAGATTGGAAATTGCGGTTGCCCGTGCTCCAGGAAGAAGGTGAAAGTGACGCTGAGCTTTTGACACACAATGTCACGCTGTATGCAGAGCGGCCGCAAATGGATATTCATTCCTTTATTGGAACGCTTTACAAGGTATGCATGTTCTACTATCATTTGGAATAAGAGCTTGACTTTTTGGTTCAATGTTAGTAGGGCTTTTAATTAATTCAGAACTGGTATCCACATCCAAAATCCACTAGATGTTTGGTATGTGAACAAAATAATTAATACTTTACTATTTGCTCTTCAGAAAGGAGAAGATGGCGATATCACTGACGAGATTGGAATTTCACTGGAAAATACGCTCTGGGCAAATACAGTTTTAGCTGCAGGAAATGCGATTGGCGTCGTGGTGTACACAGGACGAGAAACTCGTAGTGTCATGAATAATTCCAGGCCTCGGAGCAAAGTTGGACTCATCGACCTCGAAATTAACGATTTAACTAAGGTTAAACCAGATAAGCATAATTAAATTTTTATTCATGTTTCTAATCGTTTAGTAAAACATGGTTGGTTGTTCTGAATGTTGAAGTACTTATGAACATAGATTCTGTTCGTTGCGGTCGTGGGCCTGGCGTTTCTCATGATGTGCCTGAAAGGATTCGAGGGACCCTGGCCTCGTTACATGTTCAGATTCGTGTTGCTCTTTTCCTACATCATTCCCATTAGGTACGTAATGAACTTTCGGTGAGCCTTATCTTTAGTAGTTCATTGCAATGTTGAGTCTTTATAACGATTTCTATTCTAAAATTCTTCCAGCTTGAGAGTGAACATGGACATGGCTAAATCCTTCTACGCTTGGAGTATTCAGCGTGACGAGAAGATTCGTGGAACTGTAGTTCGAAGTACCACCATACCTGAAGATTTGGGTCGAATCTCGTATCTCTTGACGGACAAAACTGGGACGTTGACACAGAATGAAATGGTCTTCCGTCGTCTTGTCCTCGCCGCCTCCGAATACGATTCCACTGCTGAAATAGAGGAAATACTCAAAGACGGCCTTCGCGAACGACCGATGGAGTCTGTTCAGCGGATGAACGAGGTCACGCGTGTAACCGAAGCTATCAAGGCTCTTGCAATTTGCCACAATGTTACTCCAGTTTATGAAGAAACAGCCGACGGTGATGATGAAATGGTCTTTGGAATGCAACGCACACCAACTTACCAGGCTTCGAGTCCCGACGAAGTGGGTTAAATGTTACATACCGGTGTAGAACCCTATGTATTCAGGCGTATGGGATATATTTAAAAAAATAATGATTTATTGCGTTTGTGTAGATTGCATTAGTTCATTACGCTAGGGACGCAGGCCTGTCGTTGATTAAACGTGATCACTCGGCAATGACACTGTCCTGTGCATCCCTTGGACTGAACTTGCGCTACAAGATTCTGCACATCTTCCCGTTCACATCAGAAGCCAAACGTATGGGAGTTATTGTTGAGGTAAATGAATGTGATTTTACAAGAAGTGCCAACACGTACGTTTTTTTTAAAATCTGAAATAAATGTGTTCTTAGGATACCGAAGGCGGCCAAATCACATTTTACCTCAAAGGAGCTGATACAGTTATGAAGGATATCGTCAAATACAATGACTGGTTAGATGAGGCTTGTGATAATATGGCAAGAGAAGGCCTGCGTACTCTCGTTGTTGCTAAAACAGTCCTCGACGCTGATGCATACGCCGGGTTTGAGCGCAAATATAACACAGCGCTTAGCAGCAAGACGGACAGAGCGAACCTTGTTTCACAAGTTATGTCATCAATTGAAATGAACATGGATCTGCTCTGTGTTACTGGAGTGGAAGATACTCTGCAGGAAGAAGTCAAGTTTACTTTGGAAACGCTTCGAAATGCAGGAATTAAGATTTGGATGCTAACAGGTGACAAGTTGGAAACGGCTATTTGCATTGCAAAGAGTTCCAAACTTGTCTCAACGCAGCAGGAAGTCTATGTCTTCAAAGAGAAAGAAGGAGAAATCAGTGATAGAGCCCACGCCTTTGCAGAACTTAATGCTTACCGAAGAAAATGTGATCAACCACTCGTCATTCGTGGAGAAAATCTACAGGTTAGAATTCTGAATTATGTTATAGATACACTACAGAAAAATCATACCTTCGATAATAGCATTCTGATTTATAATTTGATAACTTGGTAACTAGGTTTGCCTTGAATCATACGAAAAGGAATTTATGGAACTGGCTTGTCAAGCTCCTGTAGTGGTCGTATGTCGTATGTTCACCAACGCAGAAAGCCCAAGTTGTGACTCTCGTGAAAAAGCATACGGGAAAGAGGGCAGCTGCTATTGGTGATGGTGGAAATGACGTTTCAATGATCCAAGCTGCAGATGCTGGAATTGGAATAGAAGGTACTAGAGCGCTGGATCGAAATATTTAATTTAATGTGTTTGTTATTAAAATGTTTAAGTGATAATTCTTTCACGTTTCGTTCCAGGCAAAGAAGGTCGACAGGCTTCGTTGGCTGCAGACTTTTCGATCCCACAGTTCAGTTTTATCGCACCGCTTCTGTTGGTTCACGGAAGATACTGCTACAAGAGATCCGCATCTCTTGCCCAATTCGTCATGCACCGTGGGCTCATTATCACCGTTATGCAGGCTGTATTTTCATCAATCTTCTATTTTTCTTCTGTGGCTCTGTACCAAGGATTTCTAATGATTGGGTAAAAAGTTGCAAACCAAACTTCAATCAAAACTTCTTGTTGATTAAGTGTATTGATTATATTTGTACTTTCTTCAGATATGCTACGATTTATACGATGTTTCCCGTATTCGCACTTGTTCTTGACAAAGATGTGAAAGCTGAGGATTTGATGCGATCTTCCTGAACTCTACTCCGATCTTGGGAAAGGAAGGTCGCTCACCTATAAGACATTTTTTCTGTGGGTCCTGATCTCCGTTTTTCAGGGTAAATATATCACAGTCCTTGTTGCTGTGGCTGACTGAAAGATTGCGCTTATTTCTAAAGTAAATGTATTTGTTGCAGGCGGAGTTATCATGTACGGAGCCTTGATTCTATTTCAAGACGAATTTATTCACATTGTTGCCATCAGCTTCACTTCTCTCATTCTCACGGAGCTGATAATGGTGGCTCTCACTATTCGAACAATGCATCAGCTCATGCTCTTGGCTGAGCTCGTCTCCATATTATTTTACGTGCTAACCCTCGTTATCTTTCATCAAAACTTTGGTAAGCCTGGTTGGACTGTTAATTATTCCTAGCGAATAGAAATTTAAACCCGTGAGTATAATCTGTTTTTCGGATGTTTCACAGATGCGACCTTTATCCTTTCCTTCGCGTATTTCTGGAAAGTTACTCTCATCACAACCTTCTCGTGTCTTCCAATCTATATTGGAAAGTACATTCGGAAATGCGTGGCCCCGCCAAACTACTCCAAGCTAAGCTAAATTAAATCAATGTGACTTCAAATTTCAACTGTGGATGGACTTGCAGTCAGTAATTATTTTATCGAGGTATTTGTTATCGAAATAACGCAGGAATGGAAGCCTGCATGTAAGTATTTATTATATTAATTTTTGCAATCATTCTTTATACCGGTCGATAACCATAACCTAATCTTAGTAGAATAACCCTAAAACGAAGTATATAAATAATCTACCTAATATTGCTGGTGAATGAACTGTATCTAATAGTCATAGTCATACGGGAAAAGCTTACTGTGTGAAAATGTCGGGATTCTGAATAAAATCTATACTTTGCCGTGAACGTTTAAACGGACTACATCTCCTGTCATCTCAATTAGTTATCGAAACCAATCAGATAAATATCCAATTATCAATTATGTCTTTACTACCTAATTTTTCAATGAATCATTCCATGATTCAGTCAGTGCCATAGCATGATCTGATAAGCTAAACTTTATATCCTAGCTCAGACTAGCTAAGTTTTTGATAATTTGCTCATTGCCTTTCTTATGTACTACCTATTCTGCTTCACATTATCGATTATGAATAACTGAGCATTACCACATTAGCACATGATGGGATACGAACGTTTTCGGAACGTAAAAACTGCAAATAGAGGAATTGGGATTCGGAAAGTAATGAATCATGCACGTTAGACTTCCAGAATTATGAAACGATCAACGATGCACAAAAAGTTTTTTATTGAAGACCTGTGCAGCATCTCGAATACGTTGTCTGGATTATCTGGAACTGATTATTAGTAGGTAGGTAGCTACATGGAGAATTTTTTATGTGAAGCCAGAAAGCTTCAAGTGTGCGTCTAGTGCCTATTGCCTATAGAGAGGTGAGCAGCAGATAGCAGATAAACCTTGTAGCCATAATTCATCAATCATTCTGCAATACTTTAGCTCAAACCTGAACTGCATGAGGTTGATTCGTCCTTGCAAAGTAATTGTTAAGTATTAAACCGGTAAACCTCACTCGAGGCACCCGAAGCTACTACGGCCTACGCTACGGCACATGCTAAAATAAATAATCTGAGCACACAACCCTCCTGGTCTGGTCTGGCTGGACTGGAGGTTGGGCACGAAGCGTCAGAAAACTTATACAAGCAACTTGAAAATCATTTATAGGTGCTCAGAATTCGGAATCACAGTCTTCAAGCAAAAAGATATTCCATAGCATAAACTTATTTTCCTGATCATTTTCATATTTTTGTATTCATT
Source organism: Ceratophysella communis (assembly GCA_009869905.1). Lineage (NCBI taxonomy): Eukaryota > Metazoa > Arthropoda > Collembola > Poduromorpha > Hypogastruridae > Ceratophysella > Ceratophysella communis. The sequence goes on along the minus strand of VNWX01000410.1, from coordinate 3,040 downwards.
CATAACTAGAATTTAAGCCTGATTTTCAGAAAAATGGGTTCAGTAGGCACTGAAGCAAGAAACTTCTACGCAAGTGTTTTAAAGAATAATGGCATCCAAGAACAAATTCAAGATATCACAGTTCGAATTCCAGAAGAGCTTCACGGCGAGCATTTTGCAAGTACTGTTGAATACGTGACTATTAAGCTTGAGGGCGGCCGAATCCTGGAGTTTTTTGTCAAAAAGCCGAATTCAAATGCTGAGCATATTGAAATGCTGGAGGATATGAATGCGTTTGGTAAGGAAGCTGGAGCATTCAATACCGTGTTCAAAGATATGCAGCAGTTTTATGCTAGCAGAACCAAGTAAGTTGATCATCTAAGAAAATCAACCTGCTCAAGTACAGTTTCCTAATTTCTAATTTGAAATTTTGTATTCAGATCAGCCACCAAAACTCTGGATTTCCTGGCAAAATGCTATTATGCAGATGAAAATCGCATTGTACTAGAAAACCTGGCTAAATCAAACTATTTCCTGATTTCCAAAGTGGATAAATTAGATCTCGAAACAGCTCGGTAATTAAATTATAAAGTCGAAAAATTGCAGGATTATGTGAGCCTTCGACTTTAAAATGTGTACTTTCAGGTATGTTCTCCGAAACCTGGCTAAATTTCATGGAGTATCCTATGCAATGAGAGTTCATCTCGGCGAGAAGCAATTTTTGGACAAATATCCATGCTTAATTGAATACACGTATCTGCCTGGTAAAAATGACTCAATCATGTCCAGAATGTTTTCCAAACCTATTTTGCAAAATATTCACGACTTGTTAGACGCGGTAAGCCCTTTACAATTTGCTTTTGAAGTCAAAGATTCGTAGATGCTCAAAACAGTTGAGAAATCTAAGATTCTAGCTAAATACTGCAATTTTTGATAATTTGGTTCATTAGGTTGGCGATCTACCAAACAAGAAGTTCGCTCAGGAAATACTTTACAAATACGACTACAAGAAAGTTTATGACGAGATGGAGGCTGTGATTAACCGAGAAGATGGTACGCATTTCATTCCCCTAATTAACCACGGAGATGTTTGGAGCAATAATATGCTGTATCATCGAGATCTTGAAACGAATGCTTTAGACAACCAGGTTTTTATTGATTTCCAGGTAATTACATTGGTAATGCTACACCTATTCAAACGCCAAGCTCTTGTTAATAACTGAAATTATTACGATGGTTATACATTTTCTAATTTTTCAGCAAATTAAATACGGTTCACCCACCCTAGATCTGTCGTACTTTCTGTACACCAGCGTCAAACCGGAAGTACGTAGAAGCAATTTTCAGAATTTAGTTCAGTTATATTTTGAAGAGCTAAAGAAGCATGTGCTGGACTTGGATATACCATTTGACCACAAATACGAAGTAAGACAATAGATGAAGTGCATGATTAAACGGCTTTCGGTTTGGATAATATTTAATTAGCAATTGTATTTATTCTAACTCGTTATCAGGATTTCCTAAACGATTACAAGCGGCGTTCGATCCATGGTTGCCTGATTGGAATGTTTATGCTTGTGATGCACCAAGCCATGGCAGGTTATGATGTAGACTCTGAAGTTGGAGAATTTGCTGAAAATATGAATAATCGCATTGTAATGTTTACTAAAAAATACCCTGAAAAGGCTGTTCTTATTGCCACTGAAATTTGTGCTATGGTGAAGGAGCAATATGCATAGAGCATCGAAGTTGTATCTCCTACCTCACTAATGTAAATTGAATTTATTGCCGCACGAAAACCGTTTCAAACATAGTTTAACATTGATAAAGCACAAATGAGCGAGCATAGGTAGATATTTTCTGAATATAATCTGCATTTTTTCTTTTTAATTACAAACATACATATGGAAGAAACAAAACTGCCAGAATTAATAACATGAATAAATGTTATTTATATTCCTGGCTGCCGATAACCTGGATGAAGCCATGGTTTGTACATAAATGATTGTTCCACCTATTAATCACTGAATAAAACATGGATAGTCAATGTGCCTTTTGGCTCGCACGTGATGGCATATTTATCAATTTGCATTCTACACACAGAGAGGAGAAAAAATCAAATGACATTTTGCAGCTATTATGCCACACAATCCGTTTAATAGCCAATATTGTTTTATCTGTTTTCTGATAATCCATACAGGGAGTGTGACGTGAAATGCTTGGTTTATTCCAGTGTTAGTTTAAGCGTTACCTTTGCAATACAGATAGCTGAAATGTAATAGTTTAGTTAGGTAATATATTTAATTGTAGTTACTACTGATTTGCGAGAAATGACCTGATTTGCAATGGAAATGGGACGCCTGGATCAGCCGGATACTCCACGAAATTCTCCCTATGAAGGAAATACCGGACTAAAATTTGGGATTTTGGATCCGTTCCCTGTTACAACGGACGATACATCCGAATTAGGGGTCGCATTATGGATGACTTCTGGGATTATCGATAATCGATAATTATCGATAATTCGGGGTTTTAATTATCGATTAATCGATAATTTGATTTTTTTGATGAACATGGATCTGATTTGTACTAAATTATTTATACAAACTTTTTTGGTGTTGTGTTAGTTTTTACTTTACCAAATGTTAACTGAAATCAACATTTGGGCCCAAGTTTTGCGCGGTAGTCTTGACTTGATGCTATATGCCTGAAGGAACAATACAGCATCAAGAATATTTTTGGCAAGAATTAACTTCGCGTTCAGAGGTTCTTCTACAAACAAGCGCACTTCCAGCACTGGGCTCGGCCCCCCCGAAATGTTTCAGAAAACATTCGAAATTGGACATTTTCTAGTGAAATATAAAAATTTCGCGCCTGCGGCTCTACTTGCCTCTATTAAATGTTTTTCACGTAGTTTTGCTGCAAAACTGGTCATTTTGAGATCTACAAGCAAACATCGGCGATTTAAGCTCACTTTCAGCTCACTTCAGCTCAGCTCAGCTCCTTTTTCAGAAAAAGGAGCTGAAATGAGCTGAGCGGAGATTCAGATTTGGAAAAGGAG
>VNWX01000409.1:0-22730 GCA_009869905.1 Ceratophysella communis | reverse complement strand
TTCTGAAGCAAATAAAATGAGGTGTAAAAGCCCTGTTTGGATATAGCGAACCTTTGATATAGTGAATAAATATTTGACTCCCTTCAAGTTCACTATAAACGAGGTCCACTGTACTACGAACTACTTATTTTTCATTTCTATGAAAATTGTAAATGGTTGTCTGGTAACCGATACCATCAATATTGTGAATTAATTAATCTGTGGTTTACAATAACAAATAACAACAAACAACTTTTAACTTTTTACAATCAGCGATTCTCCTCAGTTCATGTTGAAATTTGTATTCACTATTGTCTAACCTCGTCTATAATAGGTACCTGGTACCTACATAATACATGTCCAATTAATTTTTTTCAGGATCACTTTAGCAAATTCGGCAAGTTACAAAACAATAATAGTATTCTTTACGGATAGAATTACTGATTTAATACTTATTAGTAATCATGGATCACTTGTCTACATCGGACGATGGCAAAATTGTATTCTGTGGAAAACGATTCGCACATATTTTTGAAACCAGATACAAAGATAGCGAGAGAAGTCCATCTCCTTTGTAAGAGAAATATCTATACATACACATTGATTTTTTTTAGAATTAATTCATATTAATTCTGATTTCTGATGTATTATACATATATTTAGGCGTTCTCAGCATTCTGTTCCAAAGAACTTGACATCACTTGATATGAATCTATATCTTCCGGAAACCTGCAAGTGAGTTGAACATAAATTTTATATATGATCATGATCACGTTCTTCTGCATCTAAAGTTTAAACTGACTACTGTTTTCCAGGATTCCTCATGAAAGAGTCTCAATTGTGTGCTGTGAGTTGTCAAAGGATGGTAGTTTTCTTTGTGTGGCTGATTCTGAGAAAAACATGTACCTGTTCGATCGACCCAACTCTATTTGGGATTTATATTCTAATTTTGAGACCGAAAAGAGAATTCTGACAGTTAAATTCGATCGATCCCGCGAGCACCTCATTATGACAGGTACTAACCGATCTACAGCAAACGTATTTCTATGGCTTAAAACCCGTGTCCGTGTACAGTATAAATGTGACAGGTACTTTCTTATTCTAGACAAAAACGGAGATGTTTATATCAGCGTTTTGAGCAGCCCAGACCAGTCGAAAAAGTGTGTGAAAATTTTGGGACATTGTTCTCTGATTTTGGATACGGTGAGATTCTTATACGAAAACGCTGTTAGTAATTGCTAACCATGTTCCAGGCTCAAGATTGCAATGGTATCTATTCTTCTGTTTCTGTAGGTTTTGAGTGCAAACAACAAGTACATTTACACCTCTGATCGGGACGAAAAAATTCGTTGCTCAAGATTCCCTGATGCTCATCAAATTGAATACTTCTTGCTGGGACATAAGACTGCTGTTGTCAATATTGCGCTCCTGCATGAGGATCATAATCTGCTCTCAATTTCTGTTGTATGTTATTAAAATTATGTATCTTGTGTACTCGATCTTTTAAAATTTAGACTAATACTTGCTAAATTGTTGCAGGATGGAGAAATTAAATTATGGACTGTGGCTGATCATCGCTGCATTAAAACCTGGAATGTTTTCACAGTTTGTCATGGTAATAAATACGTGAAACCTGCAGAACATGAAGTGAAGCGCATGAAAGTTACAAGTATTTATGACACTGTTCACTTGGCCGTTGTCATTTCCGGGTAAGCAAATTTCTAAGCCATAGACTTTGGGCTTCACGTTTTTTTGAATGTTGGATTGTTGCGACTAGGATGAAAGAAATTCCAGTTTTTCGACTTGAAGCTTCATGACCAGCAAATCCGCCAGGTTGGTCAAGTCAAAATGGAGTCAGAACATTGTGACATGGAATGGTACGGGAATTCACTCTTCACCTACAATCCCGAACAGCCAGTTGTAGTTCGACGTTTCAACGTGACATTTGAAGGAGTTTTGTGTGACACGTCTTTCGGAGTACCGAAAATGGCAGATTATCACCATGATTTCAAAGGTATAAATATAAAGCAGCGCTAAATTCTAAGCTTTTGAGATGCTCTTAAACCTAAGCAAACAAAGTATAACGCTGCCTAGCCATCGACTTTAAATCTGTGATCCTTCAATACTCGCAGATCTTGTCAAGTACTATCAAACATCAGTTCCACTTAGGAAGCGTGCTTCTGGTGAGTCCATCAAAGCCGAGGATCTTCAGACCCGAATGGACGAGTACAAGGCTGAAACTGAGAAAAAGATTCCTCGAATTGTGCGAGGTTCACGTTCAAGCTCTGGATCTCGACTCGTTACCGCAGTGACTGAAGAAAAGCAAGAAGGTGAAAAACTTTCCGAACCAATGGACCAGTCTAGCCCTAGCACTAGCACTCCGTCCAAGCCAAAAGTTACTGACAGTGACCCTGAACCTGAGCCACCCAAAGCAGACTAATGCGGTGGTGGCGTCGTATTTTCAGGCTACGATTCCAATGTTGTTCTTGTTGGTTAAAGCCGTTGACCGCAAGTTTCACAAGTCCATGAATTCCGTTTTCTACTGATATCTAAATTAGCAATAGCCGACAAGTCAAAATTATGCTGATGATAAAAGCAAACAAAGAAGTACTAGTTAGAGATTTTATTATATTTAACTGCAAACAAAGCGACGGTAGCTTCAGCTTCAAGCTTCTAGCGTTGAATAAAATTGTTATGGAATTGCTACTAAAATATTGGCCATGTGCGTGTGCGTATTTCTGAAATCGCTTATGTAATTCACTTCTTGAACCAGGAGTTTCTTGAAGAGCTTGTCCTTGAAGTACCTCGGTATTCGCTCAATGTAGTTCTGGCACATGAACCGTTCTTGGCCACTCGTAAACCTGCGGAAACGTTTTTCACGGTTGAAATTAGGAATATAATTACCGTTTAATTAGTATTTTAAAGTTTCAAGGAGAATTAGTTACGTGGATTTCTAGCTTTTGCACAGTTAAATAGACACTGATTTCCGTACGTCACGCCATTAGTGGCACATTGTGGATCGGATGGACCATTTCCACAATTCCGAATGCAAATCGTTCTTGCAGCAGAGGTTGAGCTCTAAAAGGTATTAAATACAAATAAATTAGTTATGATCATGAACCAAACAAAGTTGAATTACTGAAAGTGAAAAATTAGCGAACATAACTGTGAGATTTATTATTGCTCAAACCTGTGCAGCGACATTCCAGTGGGAAAATACAGCAAAAATCACCAGTAATATGATAATTGTTTTCTGAACCATTTTGACAAATAACAGCTTATTTAGATTCTTGCACTAGATTACCGCCCAGTTATTCACCAGCAGCACAAAGTAAAATGGAAGGATAACTTGCGGTTGACTGTCGTGCGGGGGCGTATAAAATTATTGTGACGTGACTCAATTCAAGTAGCTCTAAATTGTCTTATCATAAGAAAGACCTATGTACGGGCGAGTCTGTATTAGGGTTACATGTACTAGAAATGGGGTCTTCTTTTACAGTCATTTGCTGACAGTTTCTAATGTGCGTATAAATGAATGTTAGAATACATCCTTCTTGAGTGCTTGTGTCTTGCAAATATGTGTTTCTCTCAAATGCTTAAATTGCGACTTTAGATATTATTCATTACTAAAATAGTTATGCGGCTGAGAGAGGAAGAACGACTTCTTTTTTAATATGAGCTTTGACTCGCCCGTGAAATTTTTAGGTACAGATAAGCTGGATCACTGAGGAAGATGAACTTACGAATATGGATGCTTATTTAAATGTAATTGCATCATCAGCAGATGCATTGCCAGATTTTGTTCGTACTAGCATGATCATGATTGCCTACTAAAAGACGCCGAACTTCGGCGTCGTTCGATTTTAGCTTTTAGCTTTTGGCATACAGAAGTGATAGATGTTTGATATTCATTGATGTAAGAAATGAAAGCATACTTTTCAAGGAAACCGCAAACCAAACTTGTTTTGACTATAACTCCACAAGTGAAGTGATATCGTTATCGTATTTGATTCTTAATTAACTTCAATCATGCTTGCTAGCTTGAATAATCCAGCATTTGGTTTAAATCAATATACTATGCACAACCGGATATTGCTATTGGTGCTTGGTTTACAGCTGCAAGTTCTGTGCGGTTTGCGGTTGAAGTTAAATTAATCTTTGATAAGACTTCTTGCTTGATTCATTGAGCAAAGCTTAATTTTCGGTTGTACAGTAAACTAGTATGCTGAACTGATCCGTGATCTCTCCTATTTCATGCATTACTTTATTATTGCGAAATTCGCTTACGAACTGAAATTATTTCCAATTACCTATCTGGAAACAGAAATGTACCATAGGTAGGTACATAGGTACTCCATAAATGAAGAATTGATGCATTGTATTCAAAAATACTGTAATTTCACCAAGGCACTTGGTGTCACTTCATCCAAACAGCCTCTGAACTTATTATTTCAATCCATGGAAAACAAATTGTTACGCACAAATCGCAATTTGAAAGGTTTTTGAAATATATTTTTTGCTTTCAAATAAGAACATGGCTTTAGCCATGCTCTGAAGTAAAAGTTCGAAATATTAGATGTTGTACCTTGGAATTTATTAGTATAAATTTAGGACTTGTTTAGAGGTAATATTTAGGTGCGAAGAGGTTCCTGAAGAGTTTTCTTAAATTAATTTAGAAATAAAGAATCTCATTCCGCCGCCGAAAAGTTAATACGGCATCAAAATGGTCATAATTAGCGGAACCAGGCTAAAGAGGGCTGTGACCCGTATGAATATGAACTACAAAGTCCCTGAGGGTAAGCAAAATTACACAACGACTTTATCCTACAAAAATACCTTTACCAGAAGCTGATAAAATTGGGCATTCAACATACAACTAAAGTCCCGCAGAGTGAAATCAGGCTGCTAATCATGAACTTATGCAAATTACCGAAACAGGAATGAAAACATATATTCCTGGTAGGAGTGAGGAAAGAAGACGCGATTATGTTCGTAGACAAAAATGGAAGAAACAGGAATCGTAAGTGGGTTACGATTTCTTGTAAATTTTTTACTTCTGAAAAAAAAATTATTTATTTAAAGTGACCGGTGATATTATTTTAGCTTGGTAGTAACTTTTCCTGTTCAAATTTTAATTAAACAGAAAAATTCCACATCGAATCTGGATCGAAATTATATATGCCTCTGTGCTATGCTTGTCTGGTGTAAGTTTACTACGAGTTATTCATATTCTGTATAATTACATGCGTACCTATATCTGCAAAAAAGAAACTGTATTTTCAGGGTGTAGCCGTGGTCTACTTTTGCCTGTCCTTGACCTTGTTGGGTTGGAGGCAGAGCATTCAATCTATTGCGGTCAATGTGACGGTCCCAGTAAAAGATTCCGATGGGTCACCGACGGGTGAACAGCGAGTTTACACAATGTTGCAGCAAAACGGAATGAACTCCCACACCTTTTGCCTCATCTACCTCTTTCTGTCCTTCTTTCTCTTTTGCATTAGCTTTCTGGCCCTATGGTTCGCTGCTTTTCTTGGACGAAGGCGTTGGTATTATTACGTAAGTCGATGTAGATGTCAAAGCCTGTTTATGATACAACATTATATGAGATCATTTTTTAGCTTAAAATGCGCTTAAACGCTTACTTTTTTTAAACGGAACCAAATTTGTTTCCGAGTACCTAAAGTTGACGATCCTTTAAATCCATATAACCCAAGAGTTAACCTAACCGCTTCTACAATGAGGATAGGCTTGCACCAGTATCCTAAATCCTAATCCAAGTTTCCAATTTTGTAGACTTGGTTCAATCACGGAGTATCATTAGTAGTGGAACTAGCAGCGAACGCTGTAGCTTTCAAGACCTATCCGCGAGACGGATGTGATTCCGGTCTCTTCCGGAAACACTTGAAGGAATTTTTCAAGTGGTATGGAATTCTTGGAATTCACCAACACAATTTTGGGCATGAAGCTATGGACAAGATCAGCATAATGCAGGGCTTTGTAATTGCAACTTAACAATTTTCAAAAATGAAATCTCGATTTATAAATAATATTTAATTCGTCATTTCGTCGACGTCGTCGTACTATTAGATGGATTGCTGTGGAGTTGATAGTTGGAGGGATTACAAAAACTTGGCTAAGCTTGACGAGGGTGGGCGTCTCGACTGGTGGCCGCGAGTGAGTTTTGTGCTACTATGCAGCCATTTTATGTTAATTCGATTTATTTGATAAATTCTAACACGTAACAGGAAATTCGATTTATGCCAAACAATCCTCAACATGATCTTCTCCATTACTTGATTGAAGGACGAGAAATGTCTCAAGTCCCGCATACTTGCTGCTCTCGTAAGTTTAGCAACCTTCTCGCCGTTTAACACTTAGTGCTGCTGGATTAGACCCTTAAAATAAGTTTTGTATTATCTTGTCAGCTGCTTGGATGCACAATATTTACTGCTCCGAAGACGTTTTCGATATGGATGCCATGTATGCACCCCTAACTCCGATTGCAGACAGTCGATTTTCAAAGCTTGTGCGTATCTTCAACTCTTTTTTATTATTTATTGAACCCAGCGAAACGATTGGCATAAATAGTATATAGTTGATTGTCGATTATTTAAGGGGTGCGTGAAAGCTACGGAAAACGTCTGTGAGCAGCTCATTTTGACCTTGACCTGGGGTTGTCTCTACATTCTCATTTTCCGCATCGTCAGTTACATTTCCCTCTTTATCCTGACCTACTTCATTTTTGAGGGAAACCGAGATCTGTCGCAAACCTTGTTTCTACTCACGGAAGGCTATCAGGGTAGGAAATTTGTTGGGCATGTCAAGAATCAGGATGATCTCAACCTGGACCTCGTCCGCCATCACGACGACCGATTCAAGGACGGACAGACTGACTGGGTTCCACCTGACCAAACTTCTCGGGGCGTTCCCAAACGAGAAAGGGAAATTCTAGCTGCCGAAGATGGTGATGGTGGTAAGGTCAGTGACTGGATGCACAGTGGGGGGAATCTGGTTGGTGCTGGGAAGGAACCGGGTTCCGAGTCCATTGCTATTGTTCAACAAAAGCTTTCCAAAAAGGTAAGCCAGTTGATTTTTTTAGCAACCAAATCCTCATGCATGCGGAACGCAAGTGGTGGATGGTTACGTGTGTACCTACGTTCATATGTACATTAAATTATGTCTGAATCTAAAGGCATTGGAGGAGAATCCAAATCAGATGCCACTATATTTTGGCCAAGAGTATGACCCGAACTTAACAGAAGAAGAGACTTACAAGAAAATTGAATCAAGTCAAGATGTTAAGACAAGGAAGCAGCTCGCTGAAGAGCTAAAGCAACGCAGGCAACACGGAAAGCGTAGAGGTTGGAACAATTCCCGAACTGTTGTGCATTTTGTTATTTCAACTCAATAATAACTGGAAACGTTTTTGACATTGGGACACTACTTTAGTGAACATAAAAAAATCTTAACCCACTTTCTATACCAGGAAAACTAAGGGGACGCCATAAGAGACGAATTGAGCCCGAGCGACCCAAGCCGCCTGAGCCGGAACCACCACCACCTCCGCCCCCGCCAGCTCCGCATCATGCTGATCAGTCCCACTCGGGATCTCATTCTCATAGTCATTCAAAACATCTGCTTGATCCTCATATTGATAAATTGGCTTCCATCGACTCTCTCGGGATTGACCTTCCGCCGGTGGAGCGTCACTTGCTGGAAGAACAACGACGTCAAGTCCGAGAGCGAGAGCTGAAAGAGTTGATGATGAACAAGGCCAAGAAGAAGCAGCTCGAAGCGGCGGGTCACAAAGTGCCACACTATCTTCTTGACCTTCCACCCACACCACCCGATGGAGAACTCTTGTATGGAGTCGAAGATGAGGACGATAATCTAGTCATAGACATTCTCGAAACCAAGGGTAAGCGAGTGCCTGGAAAGCGCCGAGTTCAGAAACAGGCTAATACAGACAAAGAAGCCGCCCGCCGTGCAAAACTCAACCTTCCACGGCAAATTGCGGACCAACATATTGCCCAAGTCAACACGATTAGCAAAACTAGCAAAAAATCAAAGAAATAGACTTCTAATGTAACGCCTCCAATTAATCAGAGGTACAGCTACCGATATTGGAATAAATATATTAGGATCAATTCAATCAGCGTTTCATTCGGTTATTGAGGCTACTATGTGCGGGTGACACCATTTTTTTTACCCTAAATACACTAGCAATGCCCTTGCGTTGGAAACTCGAAGTACATTACCAAATGTTAGAAATACTTAACGTATCTTGACATATTCTGGTATTTGTTCAATGCTATTTGCGTGAATTTTTTACTTGCAAAACCGAGATAACAGAGAAGCTTAGAATAGCTAGCCACAAAGTAGCCGGACCGAGATGGTATGCTGGACGCTCCTAGATTCCTAGCCTCAATTTGAGTGTTTGCTGTTCTTAAAGTATAGGAAGCCGCTTATCGGCTTACCACACGCTCTTGGACTAACCTTCAACATTTGGCACTCAATTTCATTTTTTCAGTACCCGTGACCTGCTGACATTATTTATGGGCCTAGCTAATCGCTGGTTCAAAGTCTATCCCTAATTCGATTTATTTATATACGAAAACATAAATTTGCTAATTTACTTTAGCCTTTAGCCTTAATTCAAGGTCTGTTCCATAACTCGTCTCTGGAATGTCCATTTCCATGATCTATTGATCCAGCCAGATCCAGTGAACGCTGACTGACTTATTTATTTTTTTAGCCTTCCAGTTCGACTTTTTTATTTGCATGATTAAGATGTTAGAATGTTCTAAAATAAATTAAGTTTAACGAGATAAGCGCTTCTAAATGCATCGTCTATTAAATCAAAATTTTCTGCGGTAATTAACATCGACAAGACAAACAACTTAAAGTAACATTCTATTTTACATTTTCACATATATGTGCCTTCTTGTCGGCTCAGCTTCAGCAAAATTTGTATCTTGTGAAGCTATAGCTTTCTTTTTCTCCACTTCAAGTTATCGCCTTATCGGTCTCGCCTAGCATCGTACACGCTAAAAAAATGCGCCTGATAATTGAAGTCCAGACATAAGGCTAACTAAGTACATAAGTGCTTGCAAATTTAGAGAACTACTAGGTTGTGCTAAACTTCATTTGCCCAAAAGTTGCCTTAAATGTATAAGCTTAATTTAATAAGCAGCCAATTCCCGGCAATTGTTTTATTGTTATTTATGCTGGCGTCTAAAAAGTATTAATTCCCAGTTCGCGTCTCCTCGCCGATCCCTCAATTTTTTACTTAGTGACAGTGACTCCGGCCCTTCCACGCCATAACCGGAAACGATGTACAGTCTACAAACATAAAACTGTAAATAAATACACTGAATGTATTGATACTGATGTATGAATGATGGGGATTCAAAGTTCAAGCCAGCTAACAAAGATGAGAACCGAATCTTGCCAATTGAGATCTTCCTGAATTTGCCTAGCATGTGTGCCAGTGTCAAGCGGTCTCCAGGCTTTCGGCTTTATTGATGTCAATTGACACAGACCACTTGAGCCAGACACGACAGGGTTACAATTTCAGCTTCCAGCATGGCTTGCTAGCTGTAACTTTTACTTTAGTACAAGTACAAGTCTGGCTCATGAGTACGCCGAAGTTAGCTAGACGCGTTAGGCCAAAATTGATGCTCGGCTCATCTTCAACTTCTCACCATGATTTGGATATGTTATGTATTATGTAAGTGTTCCGAGTTTCAACCCCTCGGAGCATAATTTGCATATGATATACATACAATTGTGTCAGATGAGCTCCAGTTTTGGGAGTCCTTCAATCGTCTAGTGCTAATAATACCTCCTCTGAATCCAAAGAACTAGCCACACGCATCATGATCATGTCACGTAGTAATAAATCAACCATTTTCTCGTTACCCGTTCTCCAGCGACAGTCGTTCAGAGCGGCAGCCCGTCACTAATAGTCACTTAACTTGCTTTCCGTCGCCAATACTCCATTAGTCTCATCAGCCGAAGAGCAGAGCACGGGGTTCTGCCAACACCTGGGCAATCGGAAGGAACCATCACAGCAGCATGGGCGCTCTGGACAAGTTGAAGCGCTGCCTTCGCGGCAGTGCCCTTACTCTTTTCATCATTACTGGCGTCGTGACCGGAATCGCGCTTGGGATTATTCTCCGAAACTCCCGTACTGAAAAATGGGAAAAGAGGGAAGTGATGTACTTCAAGTTCCTGGGTGACCTGTTTCTGCAGACCCTTCGAGCCCTCATCCTGCCCCTCATCGTTTCCTCCCTTGTTTCCGCCATTGGCTCCCTTGACCTCTCCGTGTCAGGAAAGATCGGAACACGGGCCTTGCTCTATTACATGCTCACGACGGCCTGCGCCGTGACCCAGGGCATCATCCTTGTCACCACCATTGGGCCTGGCCGAGGGGCTAATTTGGGAGCATCCGAGGACTGTACAGGACAAACAGTCCTCACCATCGACACGCTGCTGGATTTAGTAAGGTAAATATTTCATTAATTTCTATTAAGGGCTTTAATGGTTCACTTCCTGCTTCCCCGCATGAGATCCTGATTGAGATCAAAATGACCTTATTCCAGCGAGCACGGAGTCATGACTGATAGCGATATCACTATGAAGCCACTCAATACAGAGATTTATTCGTTTGGAGTGGTAGCTATGAATAAATGTTTTGGAACTAATTGGAGTGTCTATTGTTTGGAGCCATGTCTTGCCATTTGTTTATTCAGGAGCTATAATAATGGGCATGTAAATTAGGAGACTGAAGACCAGATGAAACGGATAATTGCATTATAAAAATGAAGTTTCCGAATTACGAACTGATTGGCATTCGGTACCTGAGCATAGTCAGCATTTTGAAAACTACATTGTTTCAGATAACGTTTGTTTGAGTCTCATGTTTCAATTTGCAGTCTCTGAATTAAAATTATTAATTCAACTTTTAAAAAAAAACGACAAGGATAACGACATTATAAATATGAAATATTTAGAACAATACGCGTTCTGCCCTTATCAAAAACCCCAAACGCCATTTATAGCCGGAATAGACACTTTGGCCCTAATTAGCTGATTGACCTAATTTATTCCTTCACATTTAATGCCGACCCTGTAAGAATGTTGAGCGTTGGTTCCAATAATCTAGATTTGCGGCTTCGGTTTTAATCAATGAGCTTTTGTTGTTGGTTTGTTCTCTATATATTATTTTTCTCAACCACAACATGAGGTATAGTTTGTATAAAAGTACTGGAAGTACTTTTAAGTCATCGTAATATTTTTGACACATTTGATAAGCATCCAACAAACATTGGGATTAGCCTTTTCGTAAATTCAACGAGTTTATAGAATTTTCTAGGTTGATGACCTTATTTCCCTGATGACGATGGGCAACAAAAGTTTAGCATTCTTCAAAAATTCTCCGAAAAATGGCGTAAAAATAAAATTTCTAGCATTTATATAATTTAAGCGGCGATAAAATATGATTGAAAAAAATTGAGCTCGAGAAGATATTCAGGCAATAAAATAAATTATTTTAGTTTGCTTCGGTGGTCTTAATACTCTATCTGATTGTAATTGTAGGCTTATAAGGTCCCATCCCAAATTTTATGCTCATGCATGCGTTTGTAAGCGTTGGGCTTCTTGTTAATGATCATCTTGCTCGCTTATTTTTTCAGAAATATGTTTCCACCGAATCTAGTTCAGGCAACAATGCAGGGGGTGAGTTTCTAGACTTTTAACAAACACTCTTGTTGCCTACTCACACTTCAAACACTTTTGCGGCAATAACGTCTGTAATTCAATGATTTTATAAGTTTTATAAGGATTTTGACGTTTATACTCAGTTTTGCTTAAACATTCGTAAATATTCATAGAAGATTCGCGTTTCAATTAAGTATGCAAGTGTTTGCCGTGAATTACATCTCACATTACAATGCGTTTCTGGTGTTCAAGTTAGTTTAATTACAAATTTTTAGATTCAAACATCGATTACTGACCCAAACAATTCCACGATACGTAAGATTTATTAAGTATTAAACACTGAAAGCTTTAGCTAGTAATTGATATGTTGTTTGGCTACTTTGCATTTTTCTGTATTTAGCAATCGAAAACTGGCCCATTTCTATTAACTTTGTATCTGGTATGAATCTGATGGGTCTCGTGGTTTTTGCCACCGTCCTTGGAATCACGCTCGGAAAATTGGGTCCAAAGGGAAAGCCCTTGTTGAACTTTTTCACCTCCCTGGCTGAAGCGATGATGATTATCACGAGCAAAGTGGTTTGGTAAGAACTTACAAAGCAAATCCAAGCATTATTTGTAAACACGTAAACACTGAAGTCATGTGCTTATCTTTAATTTCAATGTTCCTGAATTCCAAAAATTTGTAGGTTTTCACCAATTGCTATCTGCTCACTGATCTCGGCTCAGCTTCTAGAAATTCAAGATGTCTCAGGAGTTTTCAAGAATTTGGGCTGGTACTTTGGCACGGTTCTCACTGGACTGCTGATTCATGGATTCGTTGTTGTTCCTCTCATTTTCTTTCGCTGTGACACGGAGACCCCCATTTCAGTTTATCATCAATATGACACAGGCTATTGCAACTGCTTTTGGAACCGCTTCAAGGTGCAAACTCATCACAAATTTGATTTCAGTGGGAAAGCCAAGGATTATTTAATACCTAGGATTGCTTTTGTAAGTATACTGTTAATATTTTTAGTTCTGCCACGCTTCCGGTGACCATCAATTGTCTTGAAGAAAAGAACGGCGTTGATCCGTTGGTTTCTCGTTTCGTTCTTCCGATCGGTGCAACTATCAACATGGACGGTACGGCGCTCTACCTTCCTGTAGGAGCTATTTACATCGCTCAACTATGTGGAATGCCGTTGACGCTTGGAAACATTATTGCAATTAGGTAAGGAAATGCCGTAACAATGTGCAATGCTACCAGTACTGTGGTCTTCAATTTCGTTTTACTTTGCTATACTACAGTCTGATTTCCACAACAACGAGCATTGGAGCTGCTGGAATTCCACAAATTGGAATGGTTATCATGATCACGGTTCTCAACTCGGTCGGACTTCCACCTGGTTACGTGGCTTACATCATGCCTGTCGACTGGCTTCTGTAAGAACAAAATTCAATACAAAACCGGGCGCCATGACAATTTCCGAATTTTAAAAATATTTTTGTAATTCTAGTGAACGATTTCGAACTGCTGTGAACATTCTTGGAGATTCCTTTGGTGCTGGTCTAGTAAATCATCTGAGCAAAGAAGAATTAAACCGAATGAAGTCAATAATCCCTATGGAAGTGATGGATAAGCCTAGGCCGAGTGATAACGACGTTCATTTTGCTGAATAAGTGGGCACTGTCATTCGTCGCTTTTCAAGAGCTTCCGCCCATCAAGGAACAACTTAAAATACTCCAAAATGTGCATTTTTATTTTCCCCTACTCAGCTTTAGGTTGTTAAGTAAGTTATAGGTCATTGAACCCTCTGGTTTCAAGTGTCATTTTGTCAAATCAACTACTGTTTCCTTCTCTGTTGCATTCTTTGCTATTGCTCTCTAAATACACCCTCCCACTTCATCAATCTGAGCGTCTGAATCTGCATCTGAATCCACAAATTAGCAGTCAATTTAACAGCATGCAGGCCACTACTGATGCAGTAGGCCTTAAATTATGTGAAAATTCACGCCTATACTACTATACGAGTAATAGTGTTGTATGTAATGTATATATTCTGTGTAGTTCTGTTGCAAGTACAAGCCTAAATAATTTTGATTTCAATAATTTAGTGGTGTTAAGATCTGGATCTTTTAGATTAAAGTTTAACGAGGGTTTCAATCTAGTAATTAGATTTAAAGATGAATTTGTATACGAATAAATGTGTTTGATAATAATTGGGTTTATTTTGGTTTACCGTCGAAATCTATTATTACATTTCCAATCGTATTCACGACGTCTACAGGTTAAATACAGTGAAATACTATTTAGTTAATTCCCATTCCACCATCAATAGCAATGGCCTGCCCCGTAATTTTCCTGCTCTGCGAACTGGACAGGAAGTAGACTAAGTCAGCACAATCGGTAACTTCAACACGATCCTTGATGATCATTCGATCTCGGAGATGTGCTGCATCAGCAACTAGTTCGGGGTGGGTAGTGGATACGCTAATCAGCATATCCGTTACCATTGCTGTCGGTCTAACAGCGTTTACTCGGAACGCGGGCCCTAGCTCGCAAGCCATGTTCTTGGTCAGCATAGTCATGGCGGCCTTACTGCAGTTGTAAGAAACCCCACCGATCATCGTTTTCGTGTCCGCCTGTGCATTTAAATTCAATTTTAAAATATTTACTATTATTTGCATTTGAACGATACATGTGCTTCTGATTTTCCACTTACAAATGATGAAATATTTACTATAGTGCCGCCAACTCCGCCATTGCACTTTACAACGGCTTGAGTTACGTTGACGGCAGCCTTGACATTGACACCAAAAGTTCTGAAATTCGTCAGCACAATAAATATGAACATCGACCAAATCGAGACATTTCTTAGATTTAGACCTAGTGATAAGGCGCTTATAGCCGCTTCACTTACAGATCAAAGTTCTCCATTGTTACATCCATGAGCTTGCCAGGCAACATTACTCCAGCATTGTTCACGAGATGATGAATCGGAGATACTTTTGCGACAGTCTGCTTAGTTGCTTCCCAGTTCAAAAGATCTGTTTGATGAGCAACTACTTTCGGCAATTCCTTGGCCAAATCTTCGAGAGCCTTGGCGTCCTTATCAAGAACGACCACTGTGGCACCCGCATGGTAAAATCTCTCAACAATTGCTTTTCCCAAACCTGAATGAAAGGTTCGCCCAGACTCGTGTATTTACTCTGATTTGATCATTTCATAAATATATGTAAACATTTTAAACTTTTGTTACCTTTAGCTCCTCCTGTCACCAACACTCGCTTCCCAACAAATTCGGAAGTCATTTTAGATTTTTTTTTAAATTTCAGTTAACGGCTGAAGATTTTATTTATTTTCCTAAACCGTGATTTTACTCTAAAATAAAGGCACTGGTGTGATTATTATTGAGAGTAACACAAGTTTTTGTTTCCGAATGACAAGGTAATCGGCTTTATAAATGCTCTGCCTCAATTTGTTTTTGAAACTTGTAGTTGAATTGAAGAACAAAGGTCACCACTTGAACAGGGCTTGATAACGCATGGAACATGCAAAACGTAAGGTGTCTATCAGAGAGCGTGGAATGATTTTAGAGTTTCTTCATAATGTCCTTTTAGTTATCGGTTCCAAATTCCAAACGCCCATAATTTTATCGACAAGTGCCTTGAATATGTTTAAGTGCATTATCAATTCAAGAGCATCATTAAATAGTTACCTACAAGTAATTGCGGTACTATTGATTTTCAGACCAGATCAGCTGAAACTGTTTTGGTAAAAGCACGTGCAACAAAATGAATAAGCAAACAAATAAGTTGACTAATTTGTATTTCTAGTTAAACATCTGGAAGAAATAACGTGTCGTGTTTTATTTTTCCAGTTTATGTTTGTGGTTCATTTTTGGGTCAGATGCCGCAAAATGCATCAATAACAAAATAAGCAGCCAATGAACTCCAAGAGTACGATCTGATTAACTTTCAATAAATAACATAATCAAATTATTGTAGTTTTTATGATCGTAAATCGTTATACTCTATCTGATGTTCAATCTATAAACAATCACAAGGGTTTTATTGTGCTTAGCATTTGTCACTGATTAACAATACAAAGAGGTCGTGGTCGTATTGTGATAAAGTCATATTTCGGTGAATTAAAGCCATGCCATCACAACAGCGCCCACCTTTAATGAAAACTGACTGCCAAAGCAGGATGGAATAATCCGAATTATTTATATAGGATCAGCTTTAAGATTATAAGATCAATTTTATTTATCGACCGATCCTTAAAAAACAGTTTTAAGTTATATTTGGCTAATACTACCGGTAGTATATCTAGCTAAAGCTAAACATCGTCTGAGGCTAAAAGTTTGCGATGCTTAACTTTTTTTAAATTTGCGAAATGATTAGGCAGGCACACATGAATGGCAGGAATAAATAAATCAACAGATATCTGAAGTTTACACAGATTACAATAAAAACGCAATTGACAAGTAAATGTGAAGACAAAATAAGGGTATTCGGCAAATTCAATTAGACATAAAGTTAGTAATTGTTCTGAGAACGCCGCTTCGCCCACAATTTCCATGCTTCCAGGTAAATACAGCATACCTATAAAACAAATACAAAATTTAGATGGAACGCAAACTCGAAAAAGAACGGAAACACTCATCAAGAATCAGAATTGGAATGCCGCATGGTGAAAACAGGAATGCCTGGGAGCAGTAGTGTTTTTCGTGGAGATAAAGTGTATACGGCAGGATATATGCATGGTTCCCGGACCGGAGCGAAGTCGAAGTAGAGAAGCAGGGGACGAGAATAGAATGAGGTTACTATACCACAACACAAAAACTGAAATCGGCAGGTATTGTGGTTCAAATTTCGGAAAGCAGGACACTTCTTGTCCCTGTCTGAAATGAAATGAGACATTTTAAAACAAACTTAATTTTATTTGCCCTCGGTGTGAGTTCAGTGCTTCCAACGCTTTTTGGTAACTTTGTATTTGACGATGGGGAAGCCATCGTTAAGAACCCGGATGTCACCCGGGTCCTCGAACTTCCAAGGCAAAAGAATTTGTCGACTTCAATATTCCAGCTATTCAAAAATGATTTCTGGGGGTCCAGCCTTACACACCCAAAATCGCACAAATCTTATCGTCCGCTGACAACGATCACATTTAGGTGAGCATCACTTTCATGAGTATTTTCGTACATATTTAATTACTTCGATCAATAACATAATTTTTTCTTCAAATTTGCTATTTATAGACTGGACTACGCGTTATGGGGTGAAGATCCGGTTCCGTTTCATCTATTCAATTGTTTTGTACATGGATTGAACTGCGTTTTGGTCTATCACTTTCTACTAAAATGCCTTTCGATTCGACTACTCCGAAAACCAACGATTGTAGAAAGCGAAACAATGATCTGGGCATCACTTTTCTTTGCCGTTCACCCCGTCCATGTGGAACCCCTTGGGGGAATTGTTGGAAGGGCAGATTTACTCGCCTCATTTGTGTTCTTACTAGGATTTATAAAGCTGCCTGACAAGAGCTTCAGTTTATTCTCAGCTCTGTATGTCATTCTGGTCGCGGTCACTGGGTCGTTATTCAAAGAGAACGCCATCGTTATTGTGGTCAGTGAATAAAATCTGAAATTTAGTTTAATGGTTGAGCAAACACTAAAATGCATATTCTTCATTCGCAGATTCTGTACGTTACCTTAAATATGGTAATGCGACGGCGATCGCTGTTATCCTTAACGAAACCCGAGCTGAAGCACTACGGATTGATCATTGTCCTCACGTTAAGCTTCCTGATCTGGCGACTGTGGTTTCAAGGAGGTTCGCCGGTATTTCAACCTTTTGATAATCCGCCAGCCTTTGCGGAGTCCTATTTTACCAGGGTAAAGCCTTAAAAAATCGTAAGCTTAATCACAATGAGTATTAAATGTTCATATTAATTTACTTCGTGGCCTTTAGATTGCCAGTATTACATACATCTGGGCTCTGAATATTTTCATACTTGTCAGTCCAATATGGTTGTGCTATGACTGGTCCATGGGTTGTGTCAGTTTGGTAGAGAGTGTCTCTGATTATCGGTTTCTACTCACTGTGATCCTACTTGCCGTTGGAATTCGCCTCGGTTTTGTAGCTCTTAAGTCAAGGTGAGCCCATTTTCAAAAATTGTGTTTCAGCTTCGACTATTACTAATTTTACTATGAAATTTTCCCCCAGAATTATCATGATCTCACTAATCATCGCCGCTACAACATTTCTGCCCGCTTCCAATCTAATCTTCACGGTGGGATTCGTGCTGGCAGAACGAAATCTGTATCTTCCTTCCATTGGATTCTGTCTTCTTATGAGCTACGCCTTTGTAAAGAACAGAAGAACAAGAAAGTATTTCATATTTCTACTGATAGTGTTCTATGTCCGCTCTTTCCATCGATCTCTGGATTGGATGAGCCAAAAGTCCCTTTTCATGTCTGGTGTGGATGTTTGTCCCGGAAATGCCAAGGTTCATTACAACCTGGGAACAATGTATGCAGATGCTGGAAGTGCTGAAAGAGCAGTCATAGCCTATAAGCACGCCGTTTATTTGAAACCAGATTACTATCAAGCACTGAATAATCTGGGAAATATCCTCAGATCAAACGGAAAAATGGAAGACGCGGAGGTTGCTTTGCGGAAAGCTGTTGAAATCAAGTGAGTTCTTAAATGCAATTTGTATACCTTCGAGTAGGACGTAATTAACACTGAAATTGACTTTAAAATTTCCAGAAAAGACTTCGCCGCAGCTTGGATGAATCTTGGGATTGTTTTGAGTAAGAAAAATTCCACGGAAGCCATCATCTGTTATCGCAAAGCCTTGAAGCACAGAAAGTATTACCCAGACTGTGAATATAATTTGGGAAATTTGGTGAGCACAAATTGCTAAGCCTAAAATTTTATTTATGAGTGACAATGGCAATAAAAATAATTTGATGCAGTATTTGGACATGGGGAACAATACAAGAGCCCTGAGTGCCTGGATCCGCACAACGAATCTCAAGCCCACGCATTCACAGGCATGGTTGAATATCATCGTATTGCTCGAACAGGAAGGCAAATTGAAAGAAGCCAAAGAAGTAGCAAACCGAGCTTCCAAATTTTTGACCAAGGATGATACTCTCCAATTCCTCACCGGAAATGTTCTCGGGAAATTAGAAGAGTATGAGAACGCGAAAAGGCATTTCGAAAATGCTATTAAATTATGCAAAGAAGCTGAAAAGCCAGTCCCTGCGAAGTACTGGTCGAATCTCGGTAAAGAATAATTGAATATCAGTAAAAATTATTAGGATCTGTAGAGAATCGAATAATTATGCTATGATGCTTCCTGGCAGGTGTTTTATATCATCGCTGGGGCCGAATCTCCAGTGCCAAACAGTGCTACAAAGAAGCTTTGAAAATTGAACCCAACATGGAGTCGGCCAAAAACAATCTTGCACGTTTATTAAGAAATTCAAAGCTGTCTTCTTCTAACGTGTTACAAAGAAAAGAATGGATCACATAATAGCAAATACACTTTTCGTAAAATTAATAAAATTGTAGGTAGAGTCAGATTGAATACTTGCATAGCATTACTTATCATCACCGCTTCAAATATTTTTTAAGAATTCGAATTTGATCTTTTTTTAAATTCATTAAATAGTGCATCTTGTTCCGGCCTCTATTCTAATGTTTCTGAAGGACAGCTCTCCAAATTATTAAGAAAACTAAAAATGCCCCAGTCAAGAATTGAGAACTTGGGTAAATAGGCTCATACGGTCATTTCATTACATATTAGAAGCAAGGGGTCATGAAAGTCATTCCAATTTCCAATTACTTTTTGTTCATACCATTTTATAAAGACTTAGCCGCTAATTTCGGATATTGTTATCTATCAGTTACCTCACATATAGCTCCAATAGGTTTCGGGTTACGTAAAATACATTAGACCTTCATTCTGTCCAAAAACGTTTACTGGTTAAGCGTCGGTATTCCATTATTATTTAAAAGCTAAAAACTAGTACATTATTTGGAGTATTCATTTATCATTTACCCAAAAATTAAAACAAGCGTTTGCTTTATTTATCTAGGACTATTATTATGGCAGCGATCTGCTATTGAGATATTCTTTAAAGAATTCATTAGGACCGACCCTGTATAACTGAAGTATTGCACTACCTACAGCTTGCTCGATAATACAGAACTGTAAATAAATATGTATAAATAGGTTACAGCTAAAATTATTCATGAAATATTGGAGCTATAATGGCTTTCACCCTTAATGTCAGCAAGAATGCCCGAGTATAAGTAAATGGTATTTCTTATAGCCGATTCAAAATGTAGATGCTCACAATCCATTTGGTAGGTACTTGACGTGATAGCTACTCGGAGCACCTAATAGTAGCTATAAATTATTTAGATATTCTAAGCTAGCTGCAGGACATACACCGCTAGAGTAGTATTTAATTAAGGTAAGGGCAACGTGAGAGTCTCGAAAGTGCTTGAAATGCCAAAAAGTGTGAAATGGGTCCATACAACGTGTGTGTGACATGTCACAGCAAATCAACCAAGTCTCAACTATCGATCAACTAGATAAAGTTATAGAAAATTGTTACAAGGAGGCGATTGAATAACTAAGATGGCGGTTGTTATTTGGCTTGGCTGAGGCACTAAATTTTAACGGAAAGAAGTGCGAATTTGGAATTATACGAGCGAAGGAAGTAAAATTACGGAGCAAGTAGAAGTCCTTTTGTATCTGGTAGGTACGAGTGACTGGGAAAGGTCAGACTGAAAGTTTCCAAGGGCGAAATCGATGGTATATGACGCCCTTATGCCTCTCACGTCATTGCAAAATACCGTTTATTCATCTGAGCTTTTCTTCTTCTGCTGAACAATGTGGCTCGTAATGGCAAGGGCACCACCTTGGAGAAATCTATAAGATAAAGCAGTTATGAAGTATTTCCGAAACGCCGCTGTTTAATTAAAAGTCATGTTGTTTGAAATAATTACCGAACAAAGTTTTCTCCAACCAATGGGCCAAGAGCGAACAGTCCAGGTTCCCGGACGCTCTGATGACAAGATAAGTCCACAGCTACTGGATTTCGCTTGCAATCAATGGGAAGTCCAGGCAAAACGCCAATTTCATTTTCGATCGGGCCCAAGAATGAAAGGTTCGGATGTGAGCCAATGCAAATGAGTATATAGGAAACCTGTCATTGAAAATCGAACAAGAATTTTGTTTAAATAATAAATGAAGAGTCCGCTCCGCCACGTTATCGATATCTACTCGTATTGATTTTTCACGTATATGGAATTTCTGAATATCTCTTATGCCTAATGACTATATGCATACCTTGACGACTCCGCAGCAATTTTGGCCAACTATTCGTACTCTGCCATCGGGTTGAATTTCCTGGATAACGCACTCGCTATATCCTTTGTATCCATCGTACCCTTGAGAGTCCTTCATCATTTGATAAACCTTATGGTATTCAGGGTACATATTCTCCGGTAACTGACGGAATATCAGGTTCGGATCTTCAACTTCTCTTCGGAATATATGGATTACTGTAAGTGAAAATGAGGTTTAGAATAAACAATGGAGTGGCTTACGTTTAGCGGTGAGAGAAAGTGAAGAAAGGTACCTGGTACGGAATGGAACCGGGCGGCTATGATGGCGTCAGCCGCCGAAAGCCCCGCCCCAACGACGAGAATAGGGTCTGAGTCTTCGTTCAAATGTCCAGACACAATGAGATTCTCTAAGTGATTCAAGGAATGAAGGACAAATGGTAGATGCTCGCCCGGAACGCCCAGTACATTTGGCGTGTCAGACGCCCCAGTGGCGAGAACCACATTTTTCGTCAGATACGTGAACGGCTCGTAGACATTCTTCTCCTTGACTGTGTACCCCTTTACCTTCCATAAAGGCTGATCCTGGTTCCTAAATTGAGGTAATGAGACACTCAGTTATTTTTATTGAAATTTCTGAGTTAATGAAAATTTATACTGTGGGGGCGGGCGGTATTATATTACCTTTGGTTCCGTATGCGTTGCTTTTCATTGGAATTAACGGGCATTTCACAGATGGTATGGCGTCGCAGGGTCCAATCCCGGTTGGTCACTGCTCCATTTCTGAGTATATCACAGTTGTCTGGAAGACGTGGTTTTGGGACTTTGCTCACTTCGGTGATGAAGGAGTCACCCTTGAAGTATTTCTGCAACTTGTGAGCCTTGACATAGTCACAATAATACTGGGCAACGGAGGAGACGGGAGCACGGGTTTCTCGACAACACCGTGTCACTTCTTGGGCCTGCCAGTCTCTAAAGTTCATTTCAGGAAGCTCCATCCAACAGCCAAGGCTGATGGTCAGCACGCTTCCGTCCATTGACTGCCAGGCTCCGCCTGGAGGACCTCGCCCTATGACAACGTGGTCAATGGTCTGCTTCGGTGAGAATTTCCAATTGAGTAGCGATGGAAGTTCAAGGCCGAGATCTGCCTGGGGATGATTCAGGTTGTCGAAAAGCAGGGCAATTGGGTTCACTGTTCTTCCTTCCAATCCCTGAAAAAAGTAGCATTACGATTGTAATTTTCAATCAAAAGCTGCCAAGATACCTAACAATAAGCGTTTTATGAATTGATGGTATTCGCATTTTACTCATGCTATTTTAATCGATATTACTATGTACAACCACTTCCATGTTTAGATCCTCAATAAAGCGACTACTGTTCAATTTCACGTACACATTTTATAATTAGTTGGATTTAACGCATGTGTACTGTCCTAATCATAATATTAACGTGTACAGGCAGCCGAATTTCTATTTTTATGGGAACCTCTTAATCTAAAGAAAAGTGTGTGGTGTGTACAGGGTTCGGGTGATTTAAATCAATTGATTTAAATCACTGATTTAAATCGCGATTTAAATCACTGTTTTTTATTGAATAAAAAACATGATTTTAATGTGATCTATATTTTACTGAAAAACACATAAAAAACACCAAAAATTGAAAAAAAACATTTTTGATT